>JBAMCP010002382.1:0-12815 GCA_037075105.1 Lissocephala sabroskyi | reverse complement strand
TCCTTCTTTAAACTCAGGAATTTCCCTTGTTCCCTCTTTGGCCTAATGGCATTTGAAGGTCACGCAACAGGACCTCCGATAAGCCAATCAATCTATTCTGAGTTTGATGGCCTTGCTAAGTGATCTATTGTCCTTTGGTAAGGAGTTTCGTTTCTGTTGTAAGTCAAAGACTTCGGGAATTTACTCGAAATCAAAGGAATCGAGAAAAAAGCTTGGCTCATTTTTGGGGCAGCTGGCCAACCTGTTGGCCTGCCCAGCGGGCATCCACCGGCGGGCCGAGGGGTCCTCCGCGTTCAGCGTTGATTGAGTTGCACCTGCCATTCGCAGAAAAACAGGACCGACGGCTTCTCGGCCGCCAAGCGTGGCTGTGACAGTGATGCTGGGGGCGCCCCTCCCCCTCCTGCCTCTGCCTGATTTATGGGGATTTTCGGAGGGCACCAAAGTCACCGTTGTTGCCGCTGCCGTTGCCGTTGTCACTGCGCCTGAATTTCAATTTGATGCGACGGCAGCGGCGGTGGCAGCCACGCAGCCTGCCACATAAATCTCAGCAGGTTGGCTGGCCAGCGATCCGCGGAGCAGCTGTTGGTGAATCGCCTGCCTGACTGCCGCCGCCTTGACTCGGTCTCGTGTGGGCGTGGCATTTGCATAATCCTCTTGTCAGGAAGTGGCTGTTGGGTCGATTTGAGATTGAGATTCCGAATCGGCATATTCGGTTGCAAAATAATTAGCAAAATTCAATCAGGCATCTTTGGGGGGAGCTCTCCGTTGCCTGGCGGAAAATTCATTTTCTTGCTTCCTTGATTATGCAAAATTGGTGTATCCTTCCCCGCCCGCTCCTCTTGCCCGCAATCAGCTCTCAATTTGTTGTCGGTTGTTTAATTAATGTCAAGAAATCGAAATTCATTTGCCAACGCGGTGGCTTGCAAAAGGTGTCGGAGCAGAGAAATTTAACTAGCAGTGAAAGGACTACGAGCATTTAATCCTTAGATGAAAGCAAGGTAGACAGATTGCCTACATTGGGAGGGAATTATTGCAGGATTTTAAAAGCTTTTTGAAGTTGCTTTTTTGGCTGAATTATTGGAGCATAATGTTCTCTTCATTCCCAAAAATACTCTAAAACGAATGCACTTTTAAATTAAAGATAAAGGTCCTGCGGAAGCCTCAGAGTCTTTTTGTCTTATAAGATTAACAGAATTTCTTTTTTTGTTTTGACTTTTGGGGTTCTTGAGAGGGTTTCAGGGAAAGATAGAAGGAATATTGAAAGAAGTTAGAAAAATATAATTTCTTTGAGGATCTTGAGATTGGAAGTGAAGTAAGTAATCCCATTCCTGAAAACTTACTGGACCTTTCGAGGAGATTTCTTTTTTTACTTAAGAGCAGGTGCTTGAAATCTGCGCGGAAATTAAACCTACAATAAAATCATAGAGCCTTCGTGCGTGATTATAAAAAAGAAGAAAAGAATGTTCAAAAAAAGTCAGAAGAGAGAACCAAGAATTTTTTTCAGTTTCCAAAACATTAAAGTTTTAACAAAAGCTTCTCTGAAAAGGGGAAGAAAATAAACTAATAATTTATTCTTTAACTTTTCTACTCAACTATTTCTTTCCATTTAAACTTTTCTTCTTTTCCCACTAAAGAATTCTAAGATATCCTCAAAGTGTTTTTTATTCACTAAGAGCACCAAAATCGATTTCTAACAAAGAATTCTCTCAGTTTCCAAATCTTTAAAGTTTCAACAAAATGTTCTCTGAAAAAAAGAAGCAAATAGACAAATAATTTTTCTATTCTACTGTTCCATTTTATTCTAACTTTTCTTCTTTTCCCATTGAAATCTTTAAAGATATTCTCCAAGTATTTGTATTCATTTCCATTTTATTCTAACTTTTTTCCTCTCCCACTCGAGTCTTCAAAAATATCCTCCAAATATTTTTGATTCCCTTCTCCCACCAAAAATCTGTTTCTATGCTTTTTGCATTCTAGGTTCTCTCTCCCTTTTCAAAATACTTCCCCATCCCCCTTAGAGGTGAAAATATCACCCAAATTTCCATATTCCTCTTTTATTCACCTGAAAAGTGGAAAAAAAGCCGCCCACAGAATTCGGTCGACCACAGAAATCGAGTTTTTCAATTGGAAATTGTTCGACATTTATTTTAATTTTTTTTATATATATTTTTCGATTTGTTTTTATTTCGCTTTCATTTTCTATTTTCCTGTTTGCTTTCGATGACTTATTTTTTTTGGTGTTTGGCTTTTTTATCCTGGCCGTTTTTTCCCCCGATTTAAATAGAATTTTGTTGTTTTTTCTGTTTGCTGTTTTTGCTTTTGCAGTTTGTTGATTTTGTTACTTATGTTTTTAGGAATTTTTGGCTTACGCTTTGCTGCGTTTTCATGCTCCATTTGATTTTTTTTATGGGTCAGAGGGGGAGGGGCATTTTTTGTTGTTTTTCTGTGAGTAATTTGCACAAATTTGAATAAGGATTTCTGTTTTTGATTTCTATATGCATATATATATATATTTTTTTGATATATTCATATGGCCAACTGTCAACTGTTTGGTTGCGATTTTCTTACATTTTAATGTACACTTTTTTTTGATCATATTTATAAAGACGTTGAAGGCGGGGGGAATCCTTTAATCTTGCGAATGGAATTGAAAAAGGGGGAACTTCTAAAAACTGGCAAAAACAAGGAGTTTAATCCTGTAAAAATTTTCTTATTTTCTTGAAAATCTTAATTCCCTTGGCGAGCTTATAAACTGAAAGTAATCGATTTCTTATTGGGTGATTGGAATTTCTATCGATTTATAATGACCCGGAATTCAAGGATCCCCCGCTTGCTATTTATATTTACATATATATTCTCGTTCCGGCTGGTCTTTAACTGTCTATGGGATCATTTTCACATGGAAAACTTTAATGCTTTCAATTATTTTGATTCTATTATCGCACATTTGCTGTTTTTTTGCCCCGGGGGGATTATTCGTTATTTGGAAAGAGCAGTTAACGGTAACTGGCTTCTGTGTGTGTGTGCTTTCCACTTTAGGATATTAAAATGAAGCCCCAAAAAAAGCGCAAATAAAATGCCCATGAATATTTGAAAATGCAAACGAGAAAAGCGGAGCCCGAAAAATCGGATAATCCCTTGCTAAATAAATAATAAATAATTAGTTGTGTTCTTGGAAAACAAACGGGTTGGAATTAAATTAACTGAATGCGTTGTGGTTTATTTTTTGTATTCATATCATTTTTTTTTTCTTTATTTCTTTTCGGATCTGACTAGTCGGGTGTGCAACTTACAATTTAGTGGGTTTTTTATAAAGCGAATGCGATTAATTGCCGATTGGCAACCTATCGACTTTCGATTGCTTTATCATTTGGGTGTTTTTTGTGTTTTTTTTTTTAATTAAACGAAAAACAAAAAGTTAATAAATTAAAAAAGTTATACATTTTTTGATAAATTAGAAAACAATGCGAGGGTTGGGGGCGGCGTGGGCCCCGTAGAATTTTCATTCCTTCCTTGGGATTTTTGTTGTTTTTTGTTTTCCTCTTGGGTTTTTTGTTTTTTTACACTCGAAATAAAATTCAGTCTTTGGTTTTATCACAACATTTGGTTTACGCGGCTTCCACTTCGTCGGCTTCCCGATTCTTCAGCTTTTTCTTTTGCTCTCAGTTGTAGATTTTTCTATTGTTGTGCTTTTGGAAAATGCAAATGAGAAAAGAACGCAAAACTGAAGCCGAACAAATTCCGTTCTTAGTTTTAAACTAAACTCCTTATTTTTGGTGATTCCTCTCTCTCTGTCTATTTGTCTCTCCTTACGACACGCCCACGCTCACGCCCAAGTCGTGCAGCAAATGCTGGGTGATGACCTCGCCCTGCTCCTCGATCATCTGCGCGGTCACCGTGTTGATCAGATTAAAGACAATCGCAAAGACGGTGAAGGCACAGTAGATGCCCAGGGCCAGCCACCAGATCAGCTGTTCGTAGGCTCGGTTCCCGAAGTTCTTGAGCACCAGAAAGCCAATGGTCAGTCCGGCCAAAGCCCCAGTCAGATGGGCAATGTAGGAGACCTGGGGACCCTTGGCAAAGGCGGGCGTGCCGGCGTCCCCGTCAAAATATTGGGTATACAGGGCATAGCCCAGATCGCAGGACACTGCAAATAAGATAGAGAAAAAGTTAGCGAAAGCCTTTTTGGTGTTGGAGGGGGAAGAGAAATATTCAAGGAGTTGGTTGGGGAAAACCTACCAAATATCACAACAGATCCCAGCTGCGTGGAGGCGGACTTCATGTGCGCATAGTTGAGGGTGATGTTGGCCAAGTGGGCGGCCAGAAGGGCATAGACACCGCCGCTGGCCCCCACCAGGAAGACCTCAGAGTCCACGACACTTGTGCCCAGGGAGCCGGCAAAGACGCCGGCCAAATAAATGATACCAATGCGCGCCGTTCCGTGCATCACTTCCAAAGGAATGCCGAAGAACAGCTGGATGATGATGTTGAAGCCCAAATGGAACCAGTTCGCATGCAGGAACATGTAGCTGAAGAATCGCCAGACTTGCAATCGGCGGTCCGGCCGATAGACCAGCACCGAGTCGCTGGGTATCGGCACGGGCAGACCAAAGTTCTGAGCGGGCATCGTGTATCGGTCGTAGACAAAGATGGCGATCTGCAAAAGAACCAGGGCTGCATAAGTAAAGGGTTGCCATATCAGCGTAACATAGAAAGGGTTGAGGGTTGCCTAACTGCCCCACAGAGAAACACTTGCAGTCGCCTGCCTTTACCGTTGCTTGTGCACACAACGTGTTGTTTTTGTTGTTCTTTTTTGTTTTCTTTTACTTCCTATGCTGGCCTGTCGGGCTGCCTGTCTGCCTGTCTGTGTGTGTGTGTGTTCCCGTTTAGAATCGATTTTGGGGGCGCCAGGCAGGCAGCCCAACTTCGTTTTTGCTTTCGTTACGTCGCCGCTGCCTCTTTGTGTGTGTGGGTGAAATAAACTACAATTTTATTTTTTTATCGCTTTTAGTTGGAAGTTGAGAATTTGTAAAGTGCTCGTTTCGTCTGTCCCCCCCAAAAAAATTTTATTGCATTTTGCGGTTCTTTGATTCACAAGGACACTAAAAGAGTGAGGGGGTGGGGTAGGGTTGTCGCACTCACCTCAATAACAGAGATCAGCAGTATAAACCAGGGCCAATGCTTGCGATGCCCAGCCTTGAGCAGCGCCACCTCGTCCACATGCTGTCCGTCCAACGGCGCGGCCGCCTGGCCGCCGTGCAGCTCACAGGCCACCGCAGCCGGCGCGGGGGGGCGCTGCATGTAAATGTGCTCGCCTTGGCGGGTGCAGCAGGTGCTGCTCGCCGTGCTGCAGTCTGTGTCGTAGGAGGTGGAGGCGGAGGAGGCCGACGAGGCTTCGCTGTAGTTGGCTGGAATGTCAATGATGGTGGCCTCCCGTTGAGGACTCTGTGGCGATGACGATGATTCGTTGGTGGCCATAATGGATTTTTTTTTTCTTGTTAGGTGAATTTGAGTTCCTGAAAGGGAAGCAAGAAAGTTTATAATTAATTAGCCGGCCATAAACAAGAAATCAATTAAGTTTATAAATTATTTATAAACAAACTACAAAGTTCCCCCCACCCGTTGCATTTTCCCCAAACTCCCTGAGTGGGTCAGCAAGATCTCCAGCCCTGGTAAACAAAAAGAGCAAAGCTAACGGTTCTTTCTCGAGGAGGTGGGGGGAGTGTGTCATTGGTTATTTATAGACTCTCAGCCACCCATTCGCTTGTCTTGGAATAATTTCCATTTAATGGCCAAAGTTTTGCACTGCCCCCCTCCCCCCTCCCCTTTGGGTTGACTAATGGCCAAGTAATCGACTAATAACCGAAATTAATGTAATTTTCTGTCTCCCTCTCTCTTTCGCTCTTTCAATGACAAACAACAATAGAGAAAAAATTTATGTTAATCGCATTCGTTTCAATTACAACAACAACAACAACAACCACAGCGCTAATGACACCGTCTGTCCAACTGTCCGTCTGTCCGATTGCAGATTTCTTTTCTCTGTCGAATGACCGCCATTCGGATTTATTGTATCACTCGAGCATTTTTGTTTGTACGCTTTAATTGAATTGTGAATTTTTCTTTTGTGCGTTTGTTGAAAAAAAGTAGAAAATTGTAATCAAATTTTTTCTTTCACAACCCGCAAAGTTTGGGGGGCGCCAACGCAACGTGTCTGTCCATTTACCGTTTTACTTCCTTCGCCACAGCGAAAAGAGCTCGGCCTACTCACGCTTGTGTGTGTGTGGGTGCCGCCGGCGCCGCGTCTGTGTGAGTGAAGCTCAGAGCGCGAGCGAGAGAGAGAGAGGGAGAGAGCGTGGGCCGTGGATTTCAATAAAGCACGAAATCACGGCGTCGTCTAACTTCGCTGGTTTATTAATTAATTTATTAATAATTTTTGTTGGATTTCGCAAGTGCACCCGAATGGCTAGACAGGCATGAAATGTGCAATGCCGAGTGGCGTGCTGCACGGCAACACTAAATAAATAAATTAAGTAGCAGCCAAGATTCCTCTTTAAAGTGCGTGTGCGAGCGAGACAGCAAGCGCCCAACTATCGGCATTTATGCTTTGTCTGCCCTGCCAGTCGCCGCCGACGTCGCCGTCGCCGTCTCTGCCTCTGCCTGTGTGTGTGTGTGTGTATTTGCATTTGTGCATTTTTGCCTACCTTAGCCACCCCTAAAAAAAAGAACGGAACCGCACGAAGGGGCCAGGGCAGCCGGCAAAACTACTTCGAGTTGCCGTTTTAATTCGTTTTTTTTAAGTCAAGGGGGGGAGGGGGGTCAAGTGAACTTACCTAAATCGCTTGTTTATTTATCCACAGGAGTTTGAAATAAATTCGAAAATTTGATTCTAGTTGGCGGCGTATGCGCTGCTCAGTCTGTCCTGTCCGGCTGCTGGTGCAGTTGGCTTGGCTTTTTACCGTTGAACAATTTGACTTTTTGTTGTTGGCTCATAAAATTCATTTTGAGCCGAACGGGGGCATAAATTTCATAAATTTTTCTATTCTTTCTCTCACTTGCACTTTTCTCTTTAAATTTTTCTTTTTTTGATTATTTTCTTGAACTTTGCCAATTTCGAAATTTGAAATTCTCACGCCAGCGTTGCGCGTTCACTTTCGAAAAAAAACGAAAACACACACAAACACGACTTTCCGTTAGCCTCAGCGTTCGCGTCTCGCACGAATCGCTGCCCGAATTCAACTGTTCGCCGGAGAGCCGCGTCGCCCCTTAAATACCCGCAGCCCAGAGAGCCAGCGAAGAATCCAACGTATAAGAGCGTCGGCAGCGAACATGTTGTAAGCGAACTCGCAGCGAACATGTTGTGTTTTCATTTTGCTGTATAAGAGTGGGGGAGGGGGGGAGAGAGAGAGAAGAGGAAAGGTGTTTGCGTGAGGGGAGGGGGCAGGAATTACCCGCTGATTCAGTGGCCTCGGAATCTCAGCAACATCTTGGCTGAGTCTGTCCCCCCACCCCCAGCGGCTGATTAAGCGGCTAAATTGATGAGTCGCTGATTTGGGGGGTGGGGGTGGCCTAAAAGAAGGCGTAATTCGAAAGGGGGTGGGGTAGGCTTAGTCCTTCCAACGATCGATCTATTGATCGATCTATCAGTTCCTGGGAAAAATGCACAAAAGTTGCACAAAACCAAAGCAAAAAAAAAAACACAAGTCCCGGGGAAAAAGGAGTAGCCGTGTCAAGGATCAAATGACAAGGACGACGCGACGACCGCTCCGGCGGTCCGACGTGTTTTGCATGATAAGCCGGGAATTTACACGGATTTGATGAGCAGCGCAAACACACGGACGGCAGGACGACGAATCCGGAGTCCTTGGCCGAGATTTATGATGACTTTTTAACGGGGGCGTGCGGCGTACGCGGCGGCAACAGGTAAACCGGCCGACCCGCAAATCCTTTTTTCCCACGTTCCCTCAGGTATTTTGCCCGCGCTCCTCGATCGGCTCCTGGCTCCTTTTTGGGAGGCACGTAGCCGGTTGTGGGCTTCCTTTTGTGTGTCCCACGTACCACTTGACTCGGGGTTGGGGGTCAATCCCAAGGTCAGCCAGGTAGGCAGTCGACCCGCAGAGGGCGTGGGTGGCCGTCTGTCCTTTCGTCCTTGTGGCTGTGTGTTTTTCACTTGTTCGTTGATTTCTTGATTTCCCAGATTTCCACGTCGATTCGGTTGAAGACGGGGAATTCCTTGGGTGTGCGCGGTGTCCGGCGTTTTTTCCCCTGCCAGGACATGTGCCGGCCACATGTGCGCCGAAGAGGTCCTTAGGAATTTCCGCACTTGTTTGGCCAACGATTTCGGCTACCTCAGCCCGCCCACCGCCCTCCTGTCAGCGGCTTTCTCACGGCCTCTCAGGATCGCCGTTCGTCCTTGTTGCGTTTTTGTTTCACTTGAAAATCAATCGTGAAAACAAATTTTGTTGTTGCGCGCTCCTTGGTCCTGTGGGAATCCTGCCGAGGGCGGTTTGCGCGTTGCCATTTCACGCACGTCCTTCGGTTTGGTTGAATTCGTTTTGCATTTTCTAATCGAATTTGTCGAACCCAAAAAAACACTTCCCCGTTTATTGGACCAACATGGACCAGCCAGGCTCTAAACAAAGAAGGGGAGGGGGTGGGGGAAGGATGGATGAAAAATTCAATCAGTTGATTTGTCAATTGAATTGAAATTTTCAACGATTCCCACGTTTGGCAGGAATAACGGGTTTAAAGGATATTTTTTTTAAACGAAGGATATTTCTAAATCTTTAAACTGGAAAAGCGGGAATTTGATTTTTTTAAATAATTTCAGAGAATCTATTTACCTAGGCTGTGGGGATTTTTAGGAATCCGGGAATCCGATTTATTTAATTTATTTGTGAGAATCTTCTTCTGCTGTGGGGATTCTTGGGAAGTTTTGGAAAGGATTTAAGTGCTTTTGGAGTGGTTCTTATTTAATTTTAAGGATAAGAATGAAAGACTGAAACGGACTCTCTGAGATTATCAAATATTCAATTCTTATATTCCCGATAAACTTTTTTTGGGATAATTTATTTGTGAGAATCTTCTTCCCTTGATTGTGGGGATTCTTGGGATTTTTTGGAAAGGTTTGTAAAGGATCCTTGGGATTTCTGAATGTTTTTTATTTAATTTTAAGGATAAGAATGAAAGACTGAAACGGATTCTCTGAGATTATCAAATATTCAATTCTTATATTCCCGATAAACTTTTCTTGTGATCATTTATTTGGGAGAATCTTCTTCCCTTGGCTGTGGGGATTCTTGGGATTTTTTGGGAAGGTTTGTAAAGGATCCTTGGGATTTCTGAATGTTTTTACTTCAGTTTAGGGATTTTTTTATGATTCCTAACAAATACTGAAAGACTGGAGGAGATTCTCTGTGGGATTTAGATATTCTATTCTTATGTTCCTGATAAACTTTTTTTTTTGATTTTATTTAAAGAAATATCATTTTTTTTCCTTTCTCTGATCTTTAAATAATACTTTAAAGACTTTCAGATTTAGGGAACCTGTATTCTTCTTCCTGATGTTTTCCCATCCCCCAAATAATATTTATTTCAATAGATCTTTTGGTTTTTCCGATTGCCTGAAGATTTTTAATGTTCCTCACTCTTTATCGCTTTTTAATGTCTTCCCAAATTCCCAACGTTAAGGAAACTCTTTAAACTTTGATTTAGTCATTTCCTAGCCTTGAATGTTTGCTCTTCCCAGAGCTGAAAATGTCCTTTATAATCTCAGGAACCCCAGCACCTAATCCCACCTGAATTTCGATAGCCGAACTGCCTGAGAATTGAGATTTTTGTTTTTCACTTCCGCGCAAAACCCGTCGACTGGCCAAGGGGAAGGGGGAAGGACCTGCTCTCCATTGTCCACCGCTAGAATGGAAACAGGATTAGGACGTCGAATAATTTCCACAATTGCCACTTGATTGAAATGTTTATGTTTCATTACCGGCCAACTGGACACTTGGGCAGTTGGGCAGTTGGTCGCTTCGTTGGCGATTTCGGTTGTCTTCCTTTTCCGGGCGTTGCAGTCCATTGATTGGCATTTTTATTATGCAGATTCCGCTGACCAGCGACCGACCCCGTCAATAACAATAAATTCCCAATTTGTCCCCGAGCCGAAGACGCCGCGTCCAAGGACAAAGGCGACCCGAGTAATCCAATAGATAAATTTGAGGAGTCGTCGTCGGCGTCGCTGCGTCTGCCGCTGCGGTGGACAGTCTCATTACTCGTCCTTTATTATGGGCTCTCGAGTTCTCAGGCAATCAATTTTTCAATTTTATTTTCCATTTGTATTTTCAATTGGCCCGGTCAGCGGTCCGAGGAAAAACGAACCGACGCGTCGGTGGCAGTTTTCTTTATTTGGAGAATTTGCATTTGCTGGGCGGCAGTGGGCGTGGCAGTAAAACTTTCAAATGGAATTTAAAACTTGAATTTCATTTTTATATTTTACGAATTTTCGTTTCTAATTTCGGGGGGAAAATTCCTTTCCGCTTTCTCGAGTGCATTTAAATGTGAATTTTCATTTGTTATTTTTTGTTTTGGCTTTTATTTGTTTTTCGAGATGAAGTGATGAAATTTATTCGTCTGTCAAGCTGTCCAACTGTCCAGCTCCCCATACTTCAAGTTGCAGTAGTTTTAAGGACATATTTTCTGGGGGATTTAAGGTGCTTTCATGGAGCACAAAAGGAGGAGGATTTATCAGCAGTTTGAAGAAGTTTTAAGGACTGTTTTGCTGGGATTTAAGGGCTTCTTATTATCTACTACAGGAGGAGGAATAATCAGCAGTTTTAAGAAGATTTAAGGTTATATTTTTTTAGGGACTTAGAAGCTTCTTATAACCGACAAATGAAAGAGGGTCTATAAAAAAAGAAGGGCATTTTTATGCTGGGTTATTCGATTTTTCGTCTTTTAGTTTCTTCAAATTCTTGCGAATGTAAATTTTGTGGACCTTGTCTTTTATTTTCCTTGAGATTCTTATGTAGACCTTCGGTTGTTCTACGTTAAATAAGAATTTTAATGGCTTTGCTTTCTTTTAAGTGAATTTCGAAAGGTTCTTTACATTATTTCTTCTGGTTCTTTGCTAATTTCTTCCCTCTTTTATTGATTCCTTTGCTCTCTTTTAAAATTCTCGATATTTCTGTTTTTAATGCTCTTCAATTTGATGGTTGATTGATAGACGACGCATTATAACCAAAAGTCGTCTCTGTCCTGATCTCTAAGTTCCCTAGAATCAAATGAACTTCTTCTGGAACTCAACAAAGAATTAGGCTGATTATTTCCTTCCTTCTTTATGAATCTATAATGTACGATATGATATGATAGAGCTATGAGGGATAATAAAGAGATGATATTGGCTTGGTCTCTAAGTTCGCTTCTTCTGGAATCTTAAAGACTCCGATAAGAAAACACTGAATTGGTTTTTCTTTCTCTCTGAGCTTCTTCTGGTTTTAGATTCTATAGAAGATAAATCAAGCGTTTTCTTGTTTAACCCGCCGAGTCTTGAAAGATTTAAAAAGCTTTCCTAACTTGTCCGAACGAAAAGGACATCAAATTGATTCGATTCCGATCTTCGGACTGAGCAAACTTAGCGTTGAGTTGGCCGTTGGATGCCAACTTTCTCAGCTGTAATCTTGCAGAAGTCCTAGAAACTTCTTGTCGAGAAGGCAACTAACTGGAAATGAAAGCTGAGATTCCCTGCCGACTTTTCTCTCCCTCCCTCCCCCCACACCTTGCGGCTTTCCGCGCGCTCATCAATCAAAGGGAAAAACATCCGGTGCTCCAGTGCGGCATAAGAATCCCGGTTAGCCACTGACCCCAGGATACTTTTAAGCCCCCCGAAGGACTCACCTCACATGGCCGCCACTGGGGGGCAGGGCAACGCGCTAATCAGTTTCGTGCGCTTGTCGTCGGCGGGGCAGCTTTGCTTTTAATTACTCCGCCTGGGGGTGGGGAAAAAAAAGTTGGATCACCGCAGACTCCCTGGCGGTGGCCACTTGTGCTGCCACGCCCACTGGGGCGGGTCTAAAGTGTGCTGGCAACACATTAAAACTGCAATTCATCCGCAGACGCGGTCCGGCCAAGGGCAGCGGGTTTGGGGTCCCTGCAGTCCAGGACGAATCTCTTTCCCCCTCTCTCCCAGGTCCCTCGGAGGATTGCCACACTAATGAACATTTTATTACAAAAGTTGCTCCGGGTCAAAACTTTTCCACTGCAGTTGCTGCCGCCGCCCCGTCGACTGCCCGAGTTTCCCTCTCCGATTTCATTTTCGTTCTGTGGAAAAGCACCAAAAATAAAACAGGAATAAGGAACCCGCTGTCGCCCAATGAAGCACAAAGGGGCCTGGCGGCTAGCAATTTGAAATATGGTTATTCCAAGTGGCCGAGCCGACTTCGCCGGGAAGTCGACTTAATTTGCCAGTCACTGTGACTTCTCCGGGCAAATCCCCTCGGGGCTCAGGCGGCACTTGAGGGTCTGCCTCAACCCTTTTCGACGCCCCACTGTCTGTGGGCTGTCTGGTGGCTGCCACCGGCGGGGGCGTCTTGAAAGCCGATACTCCCGTGGGGGATCCGGTGACTTGGCCGTCTGGACAGGCTCGCCTATTTGCTCAGTGCTCCTGCCCAACCTTTGCCCTCAATCCCAACCCTTTGGCCGGGTGTCTGAGGTTTTCCCTGCCGCGTGAACTTGGGACATTTGGGCGGGGTGGTGGTCACAACCCCACAACCCTTGGGCGGACCTTCCACTTTCAATTTAATGGAGAAGTTTTCAAATTAATG
>JBAMCP010002381.1:0-12816 GCA_037075105.1 Lissocephala sabroskyi | reverse complement strand
GGCCACAGTGGTCCGACTGGAGGCCTCGACACGACGCGTGCGACAGCTCGGTCAATGTTAAGGTTAGGTCACACGATTGACATCACACAGCTTCGGTATTTATATAATGAAGGACGGGAAAGAGGGGGATAAACACAACGCACAAATGGCACAAATAATTGCTAAAAATTTCAGTTGTTGAGGTTGGCGGTCGGTTTTTAGATTTGCAAATAATTTGCGTATTTAAATCGCTGAGCTTTTGAGCGCGCGCAACCCTAGGATAAAACGTTTGCGACCGTAGCGTACGCCGTATTTTCTCTGACTAACTTGTCGGCCAGAACGAACAAGAACAACTGAATTTGCAAGCAGAAAAGAGATTGAGAGAGTGAGACTACACAACTGAAAAGGAAGTGTCCGTGTCTGGGTTCGTATCTTTGTATGCTTGTACATATGTATTCCTGTTCGTGTGTTTATACGTATGCATGTAGAGAGATGAGTACTTACCGCACAATGAAAGTGAAAACCTCTGGCTGGGAGCTTGCAGCCCCAAAGTGACCAAAACTAAAGCGAGCTGAGAGAAAGCGAGCTTGCCGGAGCGGAGCGGAGCGCAGATTGCTCATGAGGAAGCAGAACGAACGCTGTAAAGAATAAAACAACCAAAACATAAATAAACATAAAACGCCGAACAACATGTATTTTCAACTAAATAACTGTTTTTTTGTTTTGAAATTGGAGTTTTTAGTAAAAACTTTTTACTTCCATTCTTGGTACATACTAATAAGAGCAAATTATAGTTTTAATATTTTTGGAAATTTGTTCAACGAGGGAATGCGAGTGAAACTCAAGTTGGGGTAGGTCGGATAAAAATACACACTGATGCATTACATACTTTTTGTACATATGTATAAACGGATGTATATAGTTGACTTCTAATTTTAAATCTCGCTATCTTGAGTCGCTTGCATCACGAGTTTAGAAACACGGTATGATTTCCGGATTAGGTTTACGAATATGAATATCTGAATAAATCGCGAGAGCGCGACCGTCAGTTTAATAATATAACGTACTCTCTGTAGCACACACATGCCAACAAACAAGCAGTGGTCTTCAATTACTATAAAAAATAAGTAGGGGAAGTGCAAAATATCGGACAATACTATCGCCGATTCGCGGCTCTAACCAAGTGGAGCATACATCTATATCACCACACACACACTCACTCGCCGGCGCACATGCACATGGGGACAGATTGACCTTAACACTGAATGCTCATGCCCATGCGACGCCGTCCGCCTGTAAGCAGATGAGCGCATGCCAGTGTGTGTGCGTGCCCGCGTGTTTGTGTTGACTCATTGCAAAACAGAACAATGTACTTGAACAACATTCGAATGGTAGAGAGTAACGGAGAGGGAGAGCGAGAGCAAGTGCGCAAGTGCAAGTACTTAACAGCACCGTCTACAGTCTACTGTCCGGTTGGGTCGATGGTACTATGTTAACTTCGGTGTTTGCTGGGCTTGGAGGCAGCTATATAGGGTGCTTGCCCCATGGCAATAAGGCAGACATTAATATGGAGGCAAGTCGCATTCTATTGGGGGTTGCTTTTGTGGCTAGCCATGAAAAACGAACCAGACAGCGTCTGGAGTTTCAAAACTAGTGTATGGGTGGTGCAATGAGTCAGAAAAAGTGCAGGTCGAAATTTTCTTTGTTGTGCACTGCAATCAGTTTATAGTACCTACCTGTATGTAGATCAGGCATAATTGTACGAATTTTTAGTTTTCCAATTCGTTTATTTCGCGGATCGTTAAACATAAAAGATCTACTTGCGACATTTTAATAATATTTTAGAATACGTCTGGGTCATTTGATTCCATTACCTTTGATTTCGAAACGAAGACTACTCAAAAGCTTTTAATTTTAAAACCAATATTTCTCACAACGAACAACGGTGGTCAACCCGAAAGAAAAGGAGGGCGTTGCACACACTATTGGGGAACCGAAGAGATCTATTCCAAATATTTGAATTTTTACGAAACGTGCTGTTCTGAACTAACGTGCGACATGACGTCGTTAACGAGACTGAAACCAGATAGAAATTTTGCAAAAGTGAAAAATTCTACTTTCAATATGAAAACGCAGTGGCAACGAAGGGACGCCAACTGCGTCTGCAGCAGCTAAACTCGACGGACAGTCAACCCACACCACAAACTTTTACCCACACAAGCATAGCACACAACTCAGCCATACACACAACACAGACATTCACATGTACACAAACGAAGGGAGTTGTGCAGCGAAGTGCGGCTTGGCTCCGTCTAAAAGCCGTCGCACTATGTGGGTGTGGGTAAGGTAGAGGTAGGTCGTGGCATGGGTATATACAGAGAGTGAAGCAGCGCCATAACAGAACATCAGACTGGTACTGAACTGAGCGAGTTGGTTGGTAAATGCAGAACCAAAGCAAACCAGGAGAGAGAAGTCAATGTACAATACGTTGGGGGTGCAATGAACACAGCGACGGCGACTGCCACGGCCACTGCCACTGCCACTGCCACTGCCACTGCCACTGCTACAGCCACTGTCGCAGTCATCGCCACAGTGAAGAAATTGCCAATTTCAAAGCACACTCGCTCTTTACGTTTTGGAGGAGATGGAATGGGTGCCCCCCACTCCTTGGACCCGACCCCGTTTCATGGGGTTGAACATTCGACAGCGGCAAAAACAACATAATCGCCTACGAATGGGTTTTGAATATTTGCGATACATGTATTTCTATTTCATGTATATATGTATGTATGTATTCATGTATATATAAATACATATTAATATAGTATTATTAAGATAAGCTCCCTTTTTAAGAAATCGTTAACGGTTGAAACCGTATTTCTTATAATGATGAGTTGAGTCCCAACGTCCATGAATCTTCCTGTGATGACACTGAGCTGTATACTTTTTATGGTCATTGACTAAATATCATGGTCAATGACAACGCCAACAGCCCTCTGTAAAGTTATAAAGTACGCTGGTGGGGGCAGCCAGACAACACCCGCATCTGACATGCACATATATAAACATTTGGATGGGAAACGGACCCCACTGAAACAAATATCCGTATATGTGTATGTGTGGCGAAACCTGCAAAAGGAGAAAGAAAGAGAGAGCCGCATTTCTCAGCGAATGTTCTGTTAAAATAAAGCCCTAAACTTTTCTGCACGGAATTAACCTTCATTTTCACGGACAAAGAAATAAATGCAGGCGTTTCCATAGTTGCATGCCAACCAAGGGCAAGGACACATAAGCATGCGCACTTCCTTGTTGACGCAAGCTGCTCTTCACATACATATAAATATACATGCACCTATGCATAACCAAAGTCTAAAAGGAGAGCGCTATAGAGTTTACCTCGTTGCTCCAATTCCATAGCAGGTGCAACGAATTTGATAAATCTATTTTAAAGATCTATTTTATAGATTAAAATAAGTATAACAAGTGTCGAAAACTTCAAAATAAGCTTCTTAGCTTCTTATAATAATAACAATAAGTTTGAAGACCATATTTATATCTAATATGAAGATCAATCTGTCCTTGGAGGTTGTGTGATTTTCCAGACATGCGCTCCTCCCGGCTGATATACATACATATATATGTATACATTTATATATATTACATAAACACATATACACATTTTACGAACGACTACCGTCTGAACTCGCTTTTGAAGTGCGGCATAGGGTGTGTGTTTATATGTTTTACAACAATTTGCCTTGCGTTTTCGTTTGCGTCCTGTTGCAGCGCAGCATGGGTAGGTCAACCACCAGCCATTGAACCCGAATAAGCTTTCCGTGGAAGCGCTTCGGAGAAAGCACTGCTCCGACGATGCCGGCAGTCGACGCCGCATGAAAACTACTACAAGTTTCAAAGATTCGGATTGAGCACCACAGACACAGTTAAGCAAGCAAACACGCGAAAGAGAGAGTATTGAAACTGAGACACTGAGACAAACAAAAACAAGTTTGGTCTTTTCCTATTAGAACCAGTAGATTCTAGCAGTTCTACTAATTATACTACAAGTATTTTTGCAATTACACCTGGTTAAAGTTTCTATTACCCTCTTTTAAACAATTATTTATATTAAAATTGTATATGTACATATATATTTTATGCTTGTTTCCGTGAATCAATTTTACCAATTTGCCATGGCGGGTCGCTTTGTATTTACAAATATCGGGCCGACCCCAAGAGAACACTTGTGCATCCACCCACGTACTTGCTTATGTATGTAGGTATGAATACCTAAGTACGTAGACTAGTTACATACATAGTCCAGGAGTAGAACAGGACATACATAGCAGAAACACAATTTGGTAGCAATGACCTTTACCGAGTTGTTGGTAATAAGGCGACGTTCGAATTAAACGTGAGGTATTCGTACTCGTATGACTCCACCTTGAGCTATGTGTGGATGTGTATTTGAATACATACAAGTGAAGTATGCAAGTGCCTTCATACATATCTTTTGACATGGAAAGCATATTCAGATGGCCAAATTGCAATTGATTGTAATATTTTTCCAGCATTACAATTTATTGGGTTATAGTTCGGTGAATTCCATTACCTAAATATTCAAGTCAGTACTAAAAATATAAAAGATATCCCCAATAGCTTCATCTAGTTCTGTGCAGAACTTGAAGGCGAAAAGTTGCCTTCCATATGGTTAGAATCAAAAAGGACAAACGGATCTCAGGGACTATACGAGCTACAGACTCGTTATATGCATATGCAGGCAGATCCAGACTTGGTCAGTTCTTAGCCGTAGTGTGGTTACGAATGTTATTTACGTTTCGAGGAAAGAAAGAGTATTTATAAGGTCGATTAATTTATAACCTGAGGCATGTTCTGTATAATTCTGAATTATACTTCTTAAGATATAATTTAAATATTGTTTTCTGTTGAACTTAGAAACATGTCGATAAAAAACTGTTCCTTTTAAAAAATTTTACACTCCCTCCCCATGGTAGTTGTCTGCTGCTTCGCGACCTTCTCTCCCTAGCTAACCGTAGAACCACTTTGGGGGTCACGTTTCTCCTTTTAATTGGTGAGATTGACTCCTTCTCTTCTTAGTTGTTTAAATCTCTCTGTCCCCATCCGGCTATTTTAATTTGCACAAACCCCTTAGGGTTTGTACTAATTGTAACTCCATTTTTCAACTATTACAATAATTTAATCTTCCTATAATTGTATTTTGTATAAAATTTTTCCAAATCTTTTTGGTTCATTATATAGAATTATTTTTTATTTTTGTTTTCATTAAATGTGTGACTTGAAGATATAAGGCTTTCCTTGGCTTGATCCGGTGCATGGCTGGATATTCTGCGGAAATACAACACCTCCTCTAATGGGCTGATATTTTCAAGTCTTACTGTTAATTTTTGTTAAATATTGTACTTGTATAGTACTTGTTGATGCTTAAATAAAAATAATAATAATTACAAATTTATAAGACTTTATTTGCAGTTCTTTCATATTCCTTCTTTGTTGGTTACAAGATTCAAGCTTGGCTTTGTCGGTAAATTAAAATTTTGATTTCAGTGAAAAGTAAAAGAAATGACGAATATCTAGTTTAAAGCGATTTTCATTTAATTAAAAAAACAAAATTTTAATAGTTTAAGAATATATAAATATAATAGCAAAATAAAAGTTGATTGTACCATTTGAGAATTCATATTAAGTATCGACTATTTTTATTAAAATGTTTAAAATACAAATTCTTAGACTATGCATGACAGCACATATTGATTGCTTTAATCACTGTAAAGTTAAAATTAATATTATATGATGACAACAGAAAATCCGTGGTTTAAAATATAAACAAAATTGTATAGGCTTAGGGATTTGAGTTTATTGCGTTAAAAAATTACATTGGTACAAAATATAAATATACGACTAAATTTTAATATACAGCTATTTTAACTACAGTATGGATGATAGGAGTTTTAGTTTGTGTGTTTAAAATCAAAACAACATTAAGGCAATTCAGAATTTATTGATATTGCAAAAAGCGATTAGAGCACAGCTATCGCTTATTTACCAAATAATAAAAGTAACAGAAAAAGTGTATCACCTCTCATTTGTGTCTCTTCTAAATACATATATTCGTATGTAGATAGGTATATATTTATTTAATAATAACAAAGTTTTTTTCTTAGAGAATATGATTTGATTACACAACAAACTATTAAACTATGCAGCATTTAATTTGAAATGTCGTACAGGCATTTAACTAATAAAATACTCGTAAATGGACGGAATTGGTTACTTTTTTTGTGCTTCATGTGCTAAAATCGAACGCAGAGTGTCTAATTTGGTAACGTAACTTCTTATTGGAAGACAAACTAAAAGGCCTTAGTCATTTGTCAATAACGTTTATGAACATCATTCACTGCTCTTAAAACTTTTTCTCGGATCATGTGTGAAACTATATCTGCCGTTACTTCTGTACACAGTCTTTAAAATAGTTCTATTTAATTTTGTCGTGGGAACTACCCCATTGAAATGTGCAATATATTGAGGCTCCTTATGGCATTATACTTCTGTACTGTGCGTCTGAATGCGAACTTTTTTCACGCTGTTATTGCGTCTTATTGGGGGCGAGCTGCCTGACCCGGAAAAACCAGGGTTTTGAATGCCCAGCGTCTTGTTGTTTTGTGGTCGGGGTTTCTTCAAACTAGATCGAAGGGGAGATCGCGTCACCGAGTCCAGGGTTGACCCAAGGGACACACTTGTGACGGAAGTGCTCATGGACGCCACACTTTCTGGCCCGCCGCCTCGTATGCCGCTGTAGGGTTTTCCTGAAGCATCTGTAACTGAAATCCCGCTTCTGCTGCGCAGATCCTTAAACCCAGGATTGTTTATCGTGGTTGCACTTGTGGGTAGGGACGCGTCAAGCGGAGCAGTTGGATTGGCACCAGGGCTGCGCAAGTTTAACGCATCGTTGACAGCGGCCACGCAAAGTGCAATTACAGCAATAATAACCACGACCTATAGCGATGAACAAATATTAAAAAAAAAACGCATTTAATAACAATGTGCTCACCTCTAGGTAAAATGATATTCCCCGGGAGATTTTGAAACCAAACCTTTCCTGCTCATCGATTTGTAGGGCAAAAATAATTGCGGCGAACAAAGCCAGAACACCTGAAAGTGTACATTTTTATTAATTCTAATAATTATTTTTCTTTTCTTGGTTTTTTGTAAGTTACCCCCCAGTATTGCCATAACAAGTTTCCCATAAATAAGTGACGTGTAAGGCATCAGAACTTTTTCACGTGATGAGATCATTGCGTGCTGTATTACCGAGAGCACGCAAAAGATGCCGAGGACAGCGCAGCTACCTATTGATAAAAGGCCACTTATAAAAACTGCATCTGTAAGTGTAAATATAAAATAAAATATTACAATTTTGATTTTACTAAAACGTATTGTTCTATATGTTAGTCAGCGTTTGAATGGGTTTTGGTTCCATTTAGATATAAACGAATAACATTTTTAAAGGGCAAATAAAGCCTTCCTACAATCCCGTATAGTAAGTTTGAAGTTATTTATTATTAAATTTATTATCTACTGCTTACTTGATAATCTAAACTTTGATACGTCATTTCCACATTTCTCCCGGTTATAAGTCAGTTGTTTACAGACTTTGAATGGTCCGAAATATCCTCGATCATAGTCATATCCACCTGGAAACATAAATTAAATAAAAACATATTTAATATTAAATAAACCTGCGGCAACTAAACTAATGTAAGAATCCTACTGGAAATCAAACACTGAACACTTATTGGACATTTTTTTCTGAAAATTGGTAAAGTGTGATCTTCCAGTATCCGAAATCTAGAATATTTATACCTGTACAATTGTGAAGTTATCTTACCGTTTGGACTATCATAATAACCCCAAATTGGAATGCCAATGGCAACACATGCCAGAGCAAAGCAAATAAACCCCAGGCAAGTCACGCCAGCCGCATAAAGAGATGAAGTTGCCATGTTTTGCTTTGATACATCACGATATTTTCCAAATTTTATATTTTCAATCTAAAAAAAATAAGACAACTATTGATATTGTTATTATATTTTTGGTTTCGTTGTAATTTGGACTGCAAATTCGGAATGCAATTGTGTTATAATTCTGATCAAATATAATTCTACTTCTGGAAAATTGATAAACTTAGGGTTTACGTTTAATATGATATACAGGTATTTTGGCAAACAAAAATTCGATGATATTTTATGTTTATTTATTTATGTACGTGCATTTTTATTCTGAAAAAAGAAGGATAATATTGTCTTTAAAAAGTTTTGATTTCTTGAATTCACTGGCCGACTACTTTTCTGAAAGCCTTTTAATAAAATATATTTGGGTTTAAGAAAACTCCTCACTTAAGCGTATTGTATTAATTCGATCTCATAATTTTGATAATTTGATTTTGCTCCTCAACACTAAGCTTGCAACCTAAAATAATCTGGAGCTGTCTAAAGTACATATGGTATATGCATTTATTCTCGGCCATTTTCTCTTTTTGGACTATTTATTCCTTTAAAAGTTTAAGAAATACCGAAGAGGAGCGGGGCTGATTAAGGATGGGATTAGAACATTACGAGTTCGATGCTTTTGAGTAAGGTGCTTATAACAAAAGGAATTGCGTTGTTTTCTGACGTCATTGTATTTACAAAAGGGTGTGTCAACCTGTGTTTGAGGAACCATACAATTTATAAAGCTGGTTAACCTTATTTTAATGTATTTCGACAAAACACGCTTTAAAAAAGTTTTTTTTTTCTGCTCAAGAATATAACTCAAAGAACTACAAAAATAATGAAAATAGGTACACAAAAATTTCCGCGATCACGATCTTATTTATGATTATAAAGTTATACGAACGTTTCGCATTTACATATGTAGGATTGGCCCGATACATTGTTTTTTTTTTACGCGTAGTTATAAATTCATATATGATAAGAACATTTTCAATATCACTATTAATAGTGATACAAAAACAAACATAAAACATAAGGGTCTTGGCCGGGGAAAAATATTTGACCAACTTAGCTTAGCTGAGTGGAAACCACTTACATAGAACTTGGGTTGGCCTAATTTAATATTTTAACAATTTAAAAAATGGGGCACATATCCTAAACTATTTAACCATATATTGAATTAAATAGTTCTATTGTTTATTTTAAAATATATTAATAAGTAAAACAATTTTATAAATCGAGCTTAAAAGGCACTTTCTTCTTCTTCCTTGCTCGTTTTTCAACTTGGTAGAGTTGCCACCTTTTGAGGTTACTTGTATTTATTTTCGTGCGTTGTTTTTTATATTCAATGATTGTGAACCATAACGCTTAAAAATATAAGGTAGCAAAATTCCTAAGTTGAAGGTTCAAAAAAGGAGACTGTAGGCATTGCTAAATATTGCTAAATTTAAAGCTGCCAGATTGGAATTTACTTAATTTTTTTTAAAATTTAAATTCTTTTTTGTTTATTTTTTTTTGGTTAATAGAATTTTGAGCTACAAAATCTGTTTGTTGTATAAATAATAAATGAATATTTAGGAAGAATGCTTATGCCAACATTGCCGTACTGCTGAAAGTATTATAGCAGTTCAGTTTTTGTTTGCATGTCGATATTTTCTCCAAACTCCAGCTGGTGTCGTCTACAGCGAATGCGAGAACAGTCAAAACCATATCATAAATATTCTATTAAAACGATTGTAGTCAGTGTAAAATTTGAGCGGAAAGGAAATTGATAAAAAAAGTAATAAAGTAATAATAATAAAAAAATAAGGTATGTAATTTTCCTGGCGTTGGTTTACTTTTGTGACGCATTATTCCCCGGCTGTGTTTAAAAAAAACTGTAGGTCGAAATTATTTAAAAAAAAATGTAAATTTATATTATCTTCTACACAATTTCACAGAATTATTCTCTTCTAACTTTTCCTAACTGTATTTTATAAATTAGTTCTATTACAGCAGTTTTAGTTTACAGGCATTAATTAAAAGATGAAAATCGGTGATGTACTCAGGCGAATCGATGCCTATCCACGGACTCTAGATGACTTCAGTGTTCGCAGTGTTGGTGGTGCCACTAGTAAGAGTTAAGCAAATTATGCGCCTCTGAAATTGTTAATTCGATTTCTCTTCATTAGTAACCATTATAAGTATTTGTGTTATCGGACTGTTGATATTCCTGGAATTCCTGGCCCTTATGCGGCCCACGCTGCAGGAAGAGCTTTTCGTTGATACCACAAGGGAGAACAAGTTAATTATAAATTTGGATGTCACTTTGCATCAACTGGCTTGCAATTTTATTTCTTTGGACGCTTCCGATTCTTCTGGAGATGTGCACTTGCGGGTGGAGCACAATGTTTTCAAGCATCGATTGGATCTTAAGGGCAATAAGCTCACTGACACCAAACCCATCAAAGAAATTGTTGACGTGTCGCCCTCAACCAAAAATAACAATAGCTGTGGCAGCTGCTATGGAGCGGAAACTGAGCCCCGTTGCTGCAATACTTGTGAGGATGTTCTAGAAGCCTATCGTCTCCGAAAATGGACTGTTCAGTTTGACAAGATCGAACAATGCGTTAACAGTGATATCAAGGAGAAAAACAACCAGAAGAATGCTTTTAAAGAAGGCTGCCGAATTCAAGGAAACCTGGAGGTGAACCGCGTAAGCATGAGGCCTGTCTGCTTTGTTTTTTTTTTTTTACTTTTTAATTTTTTTTTTTTTTTTAGATGGCAGGTAGTTTCCACTTTGCTCCAGGCAAAAGCTTTTCGGTTCGACAATTTCATATACACGATTTCCGTTCTGAGAACCTAAAGCTATCGCACACCATTAATCACCTTTCCTTCGGGGAAAAAATAGAATTTGCCAAAACGCATCCTCTAGACGGTCATCACGTTGAAGTCAGCGGTAAATAACAAATCTGCAGCAAATGTAAAAATAAAATATTTGCCAATTTAATTTAATTTACAGATCCAAAAAGTGAAATGTACAACTATTACTTAAAAATAGTGCCTACGCTGTACATGCAGGGAAGTTACAAGGGATTGGTTTACACCAATCAGTTTTCCGTAACGACATACCGAAAGGATCTGTCGAATCGCGGCTTGCCTGGAATATATTTTACTTACGAACTATCGCCGCTTATGATCAAATACATCGAAAAGAATACGTAACTATCAGCCGCAATACTTAATTTTCTTCTAAAATTACAAACTCGGTTTTCTCGTTAGGTCTTTTGCGCATTTTGCCACGAATTGTTGCTCCATTGTTGGCGGAGTTTTTACTGTGGCTGGCATTTTGGTGGCGTTGTTAAATAATTCGCTGGAAGCTTTGCATCGAAAGCTGGATACAGGAAAGTTGAGCTAAATATAAAAAAAAAAAAAAATCCGTCAAATTCACTTCATTTTGTATGTAGTATGTACATATGTATATGCGAATCTCTAAGTGTGTAAGTTTACAGTTTTCATACGTGTGCATTTTAGAAATTAGAAAGGCTCCAATGATTAAAAATATCAATAACTTTTTACTTTTAAGAATTTATAGAGTTGCTATATTTTATCTTCAACACAAAGTCCTAAAGTAACTGACGAATCTATACAGAAACAAGGAAGTTACAGTCGAGCTTGCCCGACTGAGATATACCCTGTACATTCGTATATTGAAATTAATTTTTCTTTTTGCGGGTACCTTTAGTATTTAAGGCTGCCACATTAATTATTGCTTATTTCGTATGTGGCACATCTGGGAACTCGTGTCATATCGGGTCCTCATTCACTCATAAACTTAAACGTTTGATTTCCCCCATTATTATTACCCCACGACCGTTTTATAAATATGGAACTGCGGCTTTATCAAGTTGGCAGACCTCTAGTAGTAGACAACAACTGGGTTCGTTTCTCCCTTATATGACAACACTTGACATTTCTTGTGTACATATGCATGTTTTATTTCTACCGCCGACGACCCCTCCCAACACACTTTCATGATGTCACATAAATTTGAAATGTTGATTTTATTCAGAATTAGTGATCTTCGATGGTCGTACGTAGTATCATTTGAAAGGCATTTTTAATTTACACAATCCCAAGGGCACTAAGACTCTATTTAAAAAGTTGTAAAGGCTATTTACATTGAACCGATTATGACGGAAAAGGAGCGTGACATCACGGTATAGCGAGTCTAAATCCAATATTAGGTTGCTCTAACTTTTATAGTCTCTGAGATGTTTTTGTTCACACGGACAGACAGACGGACTTGGCTAGATCGATTTCTCTTTTGATTTTTTCCATATCGGAGGTATCTTTAAGGGGTCTACAACGTCTCTTTCTCTATGTTACATACTTTCACACATAACTTCTATACCCCACAGGTACAGGGTATACACATCCGATAAAGTTTGGAGTTAATTAAAAAACAAAGTGAAGCTGTAGAAAATTGCCCTTTATTATAAAGATTGGAGTTCTGCTTGAACACATACAACCTAAAGTTAGACATAGATTTGCAGATGTTAGAAAGAAATATTAATTTTATTTTTTTATTTTGTTTAATTTAATTAATTAGCAAAAACTGCCAATATCAGAAGAATAATTTACAACAGGACTTATAACTAGGCCAGGAAATATATGTCCGTTGGGGGTGTTTTATTTGCTCAAAGAGCTAGCTATGCCCCGAATCACATCCAAAGAGAGACAGATATCCCCCAGCCTCACAACGAATCAAAATAAGATAAAAACATAAAATAAAATAAAAATAAAAAGAATTTATTCTATACTAGTGGAC
>JBAMCP010002380.1:0-12817 GCA_037075105.1 Lissocephala sabroskyi | reverse complement strand
TGACATATCAAACTGGCAACTCGGCAGCGGCGGACTGCGTCACCGGAGTACATTCAAGCTATCCAAATCTATGCAGTGGCAGTGAAAAAGTTGATAACTGCGGCAAATCCAAGAACTGCTCGTGCAATAAACCGACTACAGAACCGCCGCCTGATACACCCTCGACACCAGAGCTACAAGAAAATGTGGTAACATTGCCCACAACACTTGGTAATGTCAATCCCCCCTGTTGGTATGATCCGGATCCATGTGGCTTATGTTGGAGATGCTGTTGCTGTACGTACGGATGCCATGGTATTCAGTGTAGGCACTGTAAATGCAGATGCGAAACATGCTCATGCCACCACACAAGGTGTAAATGTAGAGAGATGTTCACAACGCCACAGGTGCCGGGTGTTCCGGATATTTTCTCGCATTCCCAGAGTCCGAACCCATTTCCAACACCTCCATGGGAACATAGTGCTCCGCCCTATAAAGTTCCAGGGAAGGCTCGCGCACTAATTTTCCCGGAAGCTGTAACCCCGCTTGGAGGAATAAAAAAACGTGTTCGGCCGGCACAAAACTTGCCACCATATCCTCCCCAAGGTCAGCATCAGGCAGATAATTTCCTACGCTCTGGTCAGATCAATCAGCTTAGCCGGTACAACCGACTCGGAAGCTATCGAAATTCATATGATCCTGGTCGATCGCCACGTACGGAACGACCAAATATGTTTGAAGAACGATCCCACAGGGCCGTGCAAGTCCTTCCAAATCAGGAGATTTACAACCAAAGTCCCAAGTATCCTTTGCAAAATATTTATTCCGGCCACATTCACCCAGCAAATCCCATGTGCCCAAATAATGTCTGCCCAATTCTAGAATTGCTGTAAGTTACCTTTTGTCTCGTCTCGTCTATATATACGGAATTGTATATATACATATCTTAGGTCTAGAATTTCGAATTCTTATGGCTCCGCAGTATAAAACTAAAATTTATGTATTTTTAAATAAATTAACTAAGAAACTTGTACAGGAGAAATGAAGACTCGACTGTTATATCGTGAACCTGAATTTTTTTTTTATTTTTTGCGGTATTTTTCTTTATCTGTGGCTGCCACTCCATTTCTACAAATATGGAAGCTACCTGTTTTTGTGTCAAGTGGCAACACGAATGCTTCTTTATCACAATATGGCAGCACTCCGTGTTCGTCGCCCCTGAATTTAGAATTCAATTATCTTCACTTGTACTGCTCGATCATAATCGTCAATGGTTTTAATCGAAAGATATTCTTTATTCCTATAATTAAGACTTTCTCAAAAACTTGTGGGGTCTATACACATTGTACTAATTTGGGCGGAAAGGGGCGTGACATCAACAGAATACATTACTTAGATCTGCGTCCAGATAAACCCAGTGTAGAATCCTCATATAGTGTCTGGCTCTTTTGATCTCAGAGATCATTTTGTTTATACAGTAAGAGAGGTGAGAATGCTTAAATCGTCTTGTCTGTTCTTCCTAACCATATTTGAGGTAGCTTTGGGAGTCTACCACGACTCCTTGTCTATGTGATATAGCTTCGAACAATCCGATCAAATCTGAGCCATACAATCCTACCAAAGATTTA
Organism: Lissocephala sabroskyi; assembly: GCA_037075105.1. Lineage (NCBI taxonomy): Eukaryota > Metazoa > Arthropoda > Insecta > Diptera > Drosophilidae > Lissocephala > Lissocephala sabroskyi. The sequence goes on along the minus strand of JBAMCP010002380.1, from coordinate 11,210 downwards.
ACAAAGAAAAGATATTTACACGATTCCTCACCTTCTTATTTCGATTTTATTAAAGACGGAGCATCCAAATTTGTATGTGTTCAAATTATTATATCGAAATTTGGTAAATACCTGACAAATAAAGTAGCAGCACAAATTTCGTAGCGGCAGCAGCCTTGTATCTAGACTGGATAGGATCTTATATGTACATCTCATAGAAATTGTAACATACGAGTAAGCAAGATGAGTGAAAGGAAGGATCCAAAACGCTAGAGTACTGAAGCTGTGGCGAATGGTTTTATCGCTTTAACAAACAATGGAGATTTGCTGTGGATGCCAATTTGATCACCACATTAGGCCAACAATTAGTTTCATATTAAACGGCCCGGTTGTATGGATTTTAAATTAAATTCACGACATTAGCCATTCAAACAAGAATGTTAGCTATGAGGTCGCTATTGCCCACGGTCTTGATTATCCTCCTGGTCCAAAGCTTAGTGGTGCTTGCGGTCAGACCAAGACCAAGACCAAAGCCTAAAGTATGCAAACCAAGGGAGAACAAGCAGTCAAATTACTGTAACGGAAAACTCTGCCGATTGAACAAGGTCAAGGAACACCTCGGCTGCAACAACAACGGGGTAAATAAAAACTTAATCATTATCTTCTCCTTGAAAGTCTCACGAAGTGCACGTTCACCAAGGAATGGGCCAAGATATGCGGAGAGGAACCGTACCTACTCGGGCTGGGGGCAAGTATAAAGAAGTTTATTCTCCGATCGCACAATGCATATAGGAACACCGTAGCTCGCGGTGTGGTCAACAAGCTGCCCCCAGCTTCAAGAATGCTGCAAATGCAATGGCACGACAGCTTCGAGGATCTTGCTGGACTGGCGGTGAGACGGTGCACTTTGGTCAAGGTCAAGAAGTGTTTGGCGGTGGAGGACTTCCTAACTCCCGGCCAAAACGTAGTCTATAACAAATTCCAAGGACTTCAGAATGAGGTCCGAATTATACGCTCTCAATTGCGGGCATGGTTTGACGAATCCCGTTACGTGACCAGCGACAGTCTGCTGACGGGCGAGTCTCCATCGGGGTACTAACCAATTCTCCTAACCGCCTTTGTCTCTTGCTACTGAATGTTTTGCCATTGCAGGCAGGACATTTCCCATTTCCTACAACTGATTAGCGGCTTCTCTGATCGCATGGGCTGCAACATAGCCATGCTGCATGTAAACGACTGGAACTACCAGCTGATGCATTGCATTTATGCCTGCGATTACATGCATTGCTCGATGGTGTACAGACCGGGCCATTTGCCGGGGGAGCGGTGCAAATGCGGAGTTAGTCCGCACTATAAGAACCTGTGCAGCACCAACGAGCACATTCCGGACTGCGCGAGGACCTCGTACTGTAAATACAACAGCTCAAGTTCCACCCCGGGGGGGCTCGACTACGCTATTAACTTACCTCCAATCGATGAGGGTATTGGCTTACGGACTGGTAGAAAAGCAAGCCCTTTAAGAGAAATGCGCTTCTGGGCGAAAAGGGAATCCCAAATGAGATCCGGACGCAGGAGGTTCTACGAAAACTGAGAAATTCCGATCTCTATCTCTACCTTTTTACCTGCCTTCATACATCTCTCTCGCTCTATCCCTTTAATTTATATAACGAAAGCAACAAAATAAATGTTCACGCTAACTGATTTAGCTTCGCATTAGCTTCGTATATTTCCCATCGCACAGGTCGATTTGAAGGCAATTTCACACAGAGGCCTTGCTGCATTTTCGCGGCAGCCATGAACGTTCGCTTATTCATAGTGTTTGTAATCTTACTCAAGCAGGGCCATTCCAAACATCAGCACCGTCACAGAGTACGCTAAGAGCAGACATGAACTAATAAGACATTTATAGATAATTTTTGTCTTTTTACTAAAGCAACAGAATTCAAGAGTACTCCATCCGAAATTATGCAGGCCACATGTCCTTGAGAAAACGAACTATTGTGATCCAGTCCTTTGCAGCAACTCGTCCAAGCGTCATTTGGGTTGCAGAAATTACGAGGTACGTTTATTGGCATCCATAAACCGATGAAGATTGTCGTGCTGATGTGAAAAATTCTGATTTAACGACAGGGCTGGAATCCAGAATGTGGTAAGGAGGCCCAGCTCATTCCCATGGGCACTGCCACCAAGAAACTAATTTTACGCCAGCATAACATCTTTCGGAATTTGGTAGCCAAAGGAGCAATAAGTAGCCTGCCGCCCGCCTCCCGGATGCTCCAACTAATGTGGAGCGACGAATTCGAAGAGCTGGCCGAGTTGGCCATTCAAAAATGTTCCCTCAATAAGGTCACCGAGTGCATTGCAACCTATGACTTCTCTAACCCCGGCCAAAACACCATATTCTACAGATACAAGACTTACCAATCCGAAATCAGAATCATTAGGGCCCAGATTAGAACCTGGTTTAGCCAAGAAAGGTTTGCCACCCACGAGACTGTACTTTCAAAGCGATCTGTAGATGGGTGAGCACGCCGACCACGGACGACTCATCTCCTTACTAACATAACCCATTCCACTTTTGTGTTGATAGGCGGGACGTGGACCACTTTCTCCAAATGATGGTGGGTTACAACAGCCACGTTGGCTGCAGCATCGCACTGGTGAAAATAAGCAACTACAAATACCAGATAATGCACTGCTTGTACAGCTGCAACTTCGAAAAAACTTTCTGCAACACCATCTATAGGATAGGCGATATTCCAGGGGAATACTGCAACTGTGGCACGAGTAACACTTACAAGAATCTTTGCACTCAAAAGGAATCCGTAGCGGACTGTGGTCTTTCATATTCTTGCTCGGCATTTCCCGGTTTGCCTTAAGGGTGTTTCAATTTTCCCCAAACAAATAAAATGAGTAAAACAAAGTAAACAAATCGAATTGGTAGTGTTTGGGAGGGGGGGGGGGGGGGGATTCCAAAAATCTTTAAAAGTATTCATAACTCTGTTAGATCTCTGAGACCTTTAGATCCGAAGAGGTAGCCGCTGAATTTTCCTTTCGTCACATGCACGGGCTTAAAGATGTTGGTAGAATTTTAAGACAATTTTCCGGATTAGTTCCTATCGATTGGTCTCGTCTTATGCGTTCGCAGTCGATCGAATTGATATATAATAGCCATTAAATAGCCCCTAAATGCGACTCGATTTCGCCGGAACCTATATTAATACGTAGCAGATCTTTATTGAAAGATGACGTTGCGGCTGATTGCCCTGTGGGTCCTCGTTGGCTGTCTGATGGCCCCCGGATTAGGCAGGCAGGCTTATAATGAACGTGACTACTGCGATGCCGATTTGTGCTTCAACCAGGAGCATGTGGCTTGTAAGCCCAACGCCCAGGTAGGCTGCGAGGTGGGCAAGGAGTTGGTAAAATTGTTAATGGGCAAGAGGTTCTCCGATCTTGACAGCAATACAGCGATAGCTGCTCCATTGATGCAGAGATCCTGGTTATACAAAACATGACCGTGGGTCTGATACTCGAGCACATAAATGATCTAAGGAACCAGGTGGCTGCCGGCTCCTTTGCGGGCCTCTCGGCGGCTGGGCGGATGGCTACAATGATTTGGGAGCCAGAACTGGCCTATTTGGCGGAGCTGAATGTTCTGCAATGTGACAGAATGCAGGATAGCTGCCGCAATACGGACACCATGCGAAATGTTGGCCAGGCAAAAGCCTATCGCGGTGTGAAAGGGAACCTACCGGACATCGAGGACACCTATAAGACCCTTATTAATGTCTGGTTCAACCAGCACGAATCAGCTACCATGAAGGACATTTTATCGTACAACCCAGCAGGCCACGGGTAAGCTACGCCGGACACCGGCCAATCGGTGTGTTGATTATTGTTTGTCTTTAAATATTTGCGATTATCCGTAGAACTCCCGCAGTTGACGATTTCTTGCAACTGATCACCGAGAATTCCAACAAGGTCGGTTGCGCGGCCCTGCAGCAGTCAAAGAATGGATGGATGCAGACATTCATGACCTGCAACTTCGGCAATGCCCCGATTCCCTCCAAGCCAGTATATCGCAGTGCCCCTAAGCCTGCCTCTAAGTGCAACTCGGGGGTGAACCCATCGTTTAAGTACCTGTGCTCGCCAGATGAGATCTACTCAGAGGAGGCCACAGCAGATGAAGAGGCTGAGGCAGTCGAGACTGTTACAGTATCTGGCGAAGAAGATCAGGAAGGGGGACCGCCACAAGACGGGAATATACCGAAACCCGAAGGTCAACTACCGATACAGGAACCAAACGGTTCGCCACCTTCGGATAATATAGATGCTCCGCCTGATGCGGGCGGTGCCGCTCCGCCCGAAGGAGGAGCCACAGCGGAAGGAGGATCCCCTGCTGAAAGTGGCTCTGCTACTCCTCCTGCCGAAGGAGCTACAGCTGCCGATGGAGCTGCTTCCCCCGCCGATGGAGCTACCACTGCTGCTGATGGAGCTGCCGCTGCTACTGCAGGTGATGCAGCAGCTGCTCCTGCAGGCGATGCAGCAGCTGTTCCTGCTGCCGACGCAGCAGCAGCAGCTACTCCTGCTGCTGATGCAGCAGCAGCACCTCCTGCAAGGAGGTCCGGCAAAATTAGCCAGTACGCTAGAACTTCGCAACGTAAAAATCGGCCGGGCATGAGGAGTTGGGCAGCTCAGTTGGTTGGAGGGGCCAAAAGAAGGAAAATCGGACGTAGAACCGATGGGGAAACACCAGCCGCCGATGCTGCTGCGGCGCCACCCGCTGATGCTGCCGCGGCGCCACCCGCTGATGCTGCCGCGGCGCCACCCGCCGATGCTGCTGCGGCGCCACCCGCCGATGCTGCTGCTGCGGCGCCACCCGCCGATGCTTCTGCGGCGCCACCCGCCGATGGTGCTGCGACGCCACCAGCCGATGGTGCCGCGGCGCCAGCCCCCGATGCTGCTGCAGCGCCACCCACAGATAGTGCAGAAGGAGCTGGACCCCCTGCACCTGATAATGCAGCAGGAGGTGGACAAGAAGGAGGAGCTGCTGCGGTGGTGCCAGAAGACAATTTTGAGAATCCCCACGACGCAGAGTCCCACATAAACAACCAAGCAAATGGTGGGGCTGAGGCTGTTGAGGACATTGAAGACGACAATGTAACTCCCCCGTATGAAGACGAGGAACATGTCGCAACTGATCCTGGTCCTGGCGAAATGGACATTTTGGGAGCCAAGAACCTACGCCTTCAAGTCAAATTTGGTCGTTTTCTCGATCTCTTAAAGAGCGCCGAGAAAATGATGACCCATCGCCGCATTTGGATTGTCACCAGCAACCACGATGTCGACACAGCGGTCCCTCCGCGCACCCACGAAATGGGACACGACATGCAGTTAAAGGCACGCTCCCGTTATGTCAGAAAACAGATTATGGCTCGCACCAGGAACCTTCAAAAGCGGACCGGCAGAAGCCGGACTATGCTCAAAGCGCAGCGAAGGGTGCAGCAAGTGAGAGTAGCGGCAAGATCGGGACGCCGGTCACTGCACAAGCGCACTCGTCACAGCAACGCAGTCGCCCAATGGCGCTCTGTGGGTTAATCTCTCATAAGTAGGGAAATGTAAATCTTAGGTTTCTTAAGTATGTATTACAAAAAAATAATATACAATATTACAAAATCTTACGTTCCTTGTTTGCTCACTTTATTATCAAAACGTTAAGAACTGATAAAGCTATAAAGTGCAATTTTCATATCCAGAAATTTAAACAAGTAGGCAAGTAACAGTCGAGCCAGCCCGACTGTGATATACCCTGTACCTGGGGATTGGAATCTAAATAATTTCACTTCATTGAAACAAATTAAAGTTTAAAAACAGCTACGTGGGGCGTCTTCAAATGACTCCTAGGCCATTCACTCGCTGATCTTTAAAAGCTTGCAAGTGATCGAGCCGCGCTTACAATATGCAAAGTAACAATAAATTCCCCCCACCCCACACTCAGAACACGCCACAGCGGCAGTCTCTACCCATTCCCTGCCTCCCCCTTCCTCTTTTATGTGCGCGCGACAGGCCGGCCACGGCCGAGGAATCGGTTTTTATTTCCCCACCCCCTAAACTTTGACTTGGAGCTACTCCGTTGATTATGAACAGATTTTACCAAATTTGGTACCAAACGAAAGGTATTTGTGTTCTCCGCCGTTCTTTCATACAAACTTTCCTCTATTTTCAAAATTGTAGCTACTAAACAAATTTTTTGATTAGGGCGGGAAGAGGGCGTGGCATCGAAAAAAAAAAGATAAACTCGATCTGCCTACAGATATAAGGGTTGTGCGAAATGAAAATACCTTTCGAATGATACTACATACGACTATCTAGGATCAGTAATAGTGAAGAAAATCAAACTCCCACTCCCATACTTCCATAGGAACCAAAACTCTATTTCAAATATTGTAAAGGTTATTTGCGTTTAAAAAATTAAGGCGGGAAGGAGGCGCGGCATCGAAAAAAAAGGACAAACTTGATCTGACTGCAGATATAACGAGTCTAAGTCCCATGTTTGGTTGCTCTAGCTCTTATAGTCTCTGAGATTCTTTTGTTTATACGTACAGACAGACGGAAAAGGCTTTATCAATTTCTTTTTTGATTCTAACCATATTTGAGGTAACTTTGGGGGGTCTACGACGTCTCCTTCCCTATTTTACACACTTTTGCACGAACACAGTAAAGTAAACCCTTGTACTTTCAGGTACAGGGTGTAAATATCAATAGAATCCGATTTAGCCTTAGAATCTTAGATTCTATATAAGCCATATCTAATTCGGACTTATTATATAAGACCTGTTCTATGTTTTGATGAAGCATGTATTTTAGTTTCGATGCCGCAAATTATAAATTTTATTGTGTTCCCAAATTAAGAAATAATCATAGCGTGTATGTTTTATGTATAGAAGTTTTATGGGAAGATGCAATAGCTTTTGATTAGTACCAGTGGAGAAAATCGAATTACAAATTTTCAGGGCGATGCTCACAAAAAAGACGTGTGCTTACAGTGGTTCCATATTGAAATAAACAAACGCCAGTCCCAATAACCTAGAGCTGCCAACTGTGAAAAAATGCTGTAGACACTCCAATTACCTAAAAATACAGCGAACAAGATTTGAATTTTAATTGTGAAAGTAGGAAAATAATCAGAGTGGGGCTAAAAATTCGAATACAATTAGAAAATCCAAACTTATTAAGTCGACCGCAAAACGTGAGCCAGCTTGGTAGTAAATAGCCAAATAACGTTTTCACTTTACAAAATATATAATAGGTAGTTGTATAGAGAAGTTCTTGCGGTCTGTTTACTTGTTTAAGACTTGAGTAAGCAAACTGACCCAAAGATATTTCTGAAAGAAATACCTTCCCAATCCGGAGATAGGAAATACAAAGGCGGATCTATTTAATCCCAAAAAAAAAAATTATAAATTATCCTTAGATCTAGCATTTTATCTAGGCCCACAACAGTCTTCCATACATTCGATTAAGATGTTGGGCAAATGAATCAATGTCAAGAATCATTGAAGTCTGTGGCTTAAAATGGCCTTCAAAACCTCAATCTTTGTCGAGCTCCCCCACTGAGAACGCCCGTTGTCGGTTTATTTGTCTGTCCTGTAAACTTCTCATTCACTGCGCTACTGCTTGTGATTTATGGAAAATATCTGGCAGGATTGATTTTTTTATAGTTGAACTTGCTAGCTCTGAGTTCTGTTCGATTGCCCTTCCAGCAACAAACGTACCTATCCTAATCATAAATTAGTCATAGACACGTCGATTTGTCAAGCTGCCACACCAAGCAGTGTGAAGAGGACAAGAAAATGCCCACATTTCTTCATAAAATTTCACAGAATCCAGTAATCTTCGCCCAACGGCTCTACCAATTGGACACAAAGCCAGCCACTCATCCATACTGGACGAGGGGCCATATTAATAATAATAAAGAGTGTAATAAAGCCATAAATACATCAATCGCCGGAGCATATGGTCAGCCTAGCCTGCTTCAATTATGGCCGGTCTCACAGATTTACGACCCTTCAAACGGCATCCACAAAAACCTGGCCTGTCCGAAGAACGAATTATTAATTTCAGTCGATCGGGTATTTCTCAATTATTACATTTCAATGTAGCGACATTCACACTTTCCCACCAAAGAGCTCTGCTTTGATGTGCCCAAATTGAGGCGCCCTTGAAGGTGCCACTTTCAGATCGCGCGCGAGGTCCACAGGGCGTGTAAGTGATGGACATTTGATTGACAGCGATGGCAATGCTCATTCCGTAGCTGGCCAGCCAGTCAGTCACCATTAGTCCAAATAGAAGTTGTCAAACAAATATTTACAAATAATTTGCATTACATTACTATGACAGTTGGGGGATTCGTTCGTCTGCATCGTCCTCCGGCCCGATGCGCTCTTTCGAAATATTCAGTGAGATTTTCGCATATTAATTCTGAGGTATTCAGTTAATGTGCCTTCATCTGTGCCGACGTCGCCGCCATTGTCTATTACATTTGTCACACACACCCCCACTCAAACACACGCACACACACAGGCACTGGCACAGAGCTCTCACCACGGCTGCGCATTGGCCGTCATGTGTGGCAGTGGGCCACGAGTTGCATGCGAAGCTTCGCAACTTGGCCACCAAACAGTTGCGGAGTCGTAGCCACAACATTTGCGGCTCAGATGTTGAATGCTGCGGACGAAGACTCGCAACCAACGGCCCTCTCGCCCAGCATCTCGGCCAACGCCAGCCAGCCTTGTTCTGGCCGCGGTATAGTGCTCGCTTTCGGTTTCAAACTTAGTCGTATTTCAGTTGTGAAAGGCGCTGGACGTCGCGGCCGCAAATGCGTGTGATATATGTAGTAAGAGTGAGTGTCCTGTGCCGAAGGCGTGCCTTGCCAGTGTGTGTGGGTCAGTGGAACAAATCGCAGGCTGCCTTAGTTAATTGTGAATCGGCAAGTGGTCGGGGATCGGCCCGAAATCAGTTCGATATTTTGGGGCGCCCAAATGCCAATTGACAGCTTGTGCGCGGCTAGGGCGGCTGCCAAGCAAAAGGATAACGACCCCATACCTCGTGGCTCCTGGCTATGAATAAAATATGAAAAGCTTTTTGCCAAATTCCCCAGCAAAATTTGAACAAGCGGCGGCGACCCTGTCGCCAGCGCCCTGGCCCTGCTGTTGTCTTTCTCTCACGTTCTTATCATCAACAAATAAGCAATTCCCTGGCGTACAAATATTGTATTTTTATTCCGCTCGCCTCCGCTGTCTCCCATATTATCCCTTTGCTTTTATTAAATATTCAGCGTTTATACGCATCCGTGCGTCTCCCAGGGCTCGCCAGCTAGCCAGTGACTGTGGTTATATTTTTTTCCTCCATCCCGGGACGTTTGCCGCGTTCTTTTGTTGTAGACGCCTTGAAATCCAAGTCATCTCTCAAAAAATCCACATCCAAATCTCCGTTTCGGCCTGACAACCGCTTGCCTGTCTAACTTTAATGTTGCTGAACGGGCGGCCAGGCCTTTGTGTATTGACAACGTCCGTCCGACCCGGGCCAAGTGTGTGTTTTCGGTGGTTGCCTTGCAAATATTAGCGCATATTTGCCCACTGGGCCAACGCACCAGCCAGGAACACCGTCCTTAAGTCGCCAGTCAGTCAATCAGTGAGGCGGGCCAGATCATGTTTATTTAATCGTACACAAAGCAACTATTAAGTACGCCGTGTTTGCTGAGTTATCGCAATATCGCTGGAGGAACCTTGCCAAATCACCCTGCCTTCCACAGAACAATAGGCCATATTGGAAGGGGCTGATGTTCGTGATTATCGCTGTCTGTTTGTGCACACAAACTGACGGCGAAGCAATGCAAATTTTGATGGGTCTTAATTTTTGATTGCTGCTTCTGAAATGCGAGCCGGCTGGGGGGCAGCAGCATAAACACTGGAAAACAGCTGCAGGCAATCACGGCCTAAATGACTTAGAAAACCGACGGACCCCCCAGGCTAAATGAAAAATTGCTAGCCTAAAGAAAAAAGAATCGGCCAGGAGAAAGGACCCAGCCCACCCAAAGTCATTATCCTTATTATCACACCTGTCTGCCTCCGCAGCCAGCGCTGCCAGGCGCCGTAACACTTTGTGGGGACATTAGAAGGGCGGCCCCGAAGCCAGCCTGGCATTAGGAGAGGAAATTTAATTTAACGTTGATGAGTGGAAGGCGACTAGCTGTGCTTTTATTCTTAATTCCGATTCACAAATTCATACTTACGGGTGGCAGCCAAAATTAAAGTCGTTCATCCACGCACAGGCACCGGCATCGCAACGGCAACGGCAGCAATTCAGGAGCGCGAAGGCAAGTGAAAGCGACAGGAAGATACGAGCGCAGGGAGAAAGTGACAGCGCAAGGGAAACAACAGAGACACAATCGTAAAAATCGTTACTTCATTTACGTCCCTCTCCCAACGCAGTTTAAATAAACGACTTCACGACGCTGGCGGATTTGTTAAAAAGTAAGTTAAGCAACCGACTGTCTTCTTGGGTACCTGAGAGTCAACTTCTTTACTCATTCTGTCACTTGCTTCCCTACCGCTGACTTTCTCTCATTAACGCTTCTAGTGGCGGCGAAAGGGGCTTCAACATCAGACCAATTTCCCACCACTACCGACGTTTGAATTCCTTTTATTATCAATTTTGTTGAGATGGAAAATTTGAGTCATTTCGTGCGAAAAAAGAGTTAAGTTTATAATCTCTTCAAGAAAAGAAAGTCCAATTGAAAAAATAATGCGAAGGATCCAATAGCCATCCAAATTTGTTAACTCATTTCTTAAGCAGGAAAAGTGTGTTTGAACTTAACTGTCTTTTCTGACGAACAATAGAAAAACCCTAATGTGTAGGGAGGAAATGTTGTCTTATTTTAACTCGCGTGCACTTATTTTTAAAAACTAAATGAAACAAGTAAGGAAGTAACAGTCGAGCCAGCCCGACTGTGATATACCCTGTACCTGGGGCTTGCAATCAAAATAATTTCACTATTTTGAAACAAATTAAATTCTTAAAACAGCTACGTGGGGCGTCTTCAAGTGACTAGCAAGTGTTCGGGCCACGCTCACAATATGCAAAACAAAATAATAACAACAAATTCCCCCACCCCACACTCAGAACGCGTCACAGCGGCCGTCTCTACCCATTCCCTGCCTCCCCCTTCC
>JBAMCP010002379.1:0-12827 GCA_037075105.1 Lissocephala sabroskyi | reverse complement strand
ATTTATGATCCGAGAAAGTATCGAAAACTGAAATTTGTGTGTTAAATTATCCTAATTTGTTCAAGGGGGACTCAAATAAGCCGCCTGAGCCCTCGTTGAGGTCGACGTATCCGATGAGGGTGGTTCGGCCAGCAGGATCATTTACCCCAAATGATGTTAATGATTCTGAATTAGTAAGCAGGACTCTTCGGAGGAAGGATCAAGACTTAAACGCTTCAAGATCAATAGGCAGTATCATTGCTTTAAAAAGACCCAAAGGTGGAAACAAATGGGGAAGGGTAAGGGGTAAAGTTCGTTCTAGAAATTCTGTGTGTTAAGAAAGACCGATCAGTAGAGAAAGGAATAAAGAAAGGAGAAGAAGCTATCGATTCTTTAGAAGAGAGTTTTTAGTCTAAATTAAATAACTCACAGTACAGATGGTGCAACTGAAGGGTACAAATAAATTGGAAAGAACCTACTGGGATCTTGAAGTTGGTCGGCTCTAAAAGCGATCTAGAATTCATTTTCTCCTATAGAAACGCAAAAAAATTTATTATGACATAATTTAAATTGAAGATCAGAGAAAGTATTTGACCCTGAGCTAAAGTAGAATCTTCAATCCTAATAAAGCAAGTTAGATCCTAAAAAATCATCTATATCACATCTCTTTCCTTTGTCGTTTACTCAAAATGATGGCCAATTATTCTTCAAAGCAGCTTAGTTAAAAGTTCTGAAGAAGAGCTCATATAATTTCTTCTTTCTCAGAAAAAGTCCTTGACTTTGGGAAATAGTAATATCTTCCATAAAGATCCTAATAAATCATCTATATCCCATTTCTTTCATAAGTAATTGCCATTTACTCAAAATAATATCGAATTATTCTTCAAGAAAACTAAGATATAAATTCTTAAGAAGAGTCCATATAATTTCTCCTGGTACTTTCCATACCTTTCTCATATTCTCTAAAGTGGATAACTTTGAATTCTGATCTCTAAAACATAAAAAAGCGATCCTCAGTTTAGACAAATTCCCCCACTTGCTGGGAGATAAGAAATTGGCTATTTGTTTCCATTAACCTTTAAATTTTGGAATTAAAAACAATTTATATAAATTTGGACTCCTCCCTGCGACTTTTGATCCCCATTAAAAAATCCCCCATAAATAGCAAACTCAATTAAAATTTAATGTGTTTTTTATATTGTCGTTTTATTGTATAAATAAGTGTATTTAATTTCTAGAATCGTTAACTTGTATTTTTTGAAGGTTTATTTTGGGGAGGAAAGAAATGTCGGCTTTTAATTTTGAAATAAAAAAAAATAACACAAATGCCAGCAAGGATATCAAATAAACAAAATAAAATCGAGCGGTTATTTTATTTAAATAAAAAAACATTTAGCATAAGATTATTAAACTTTAAGCACACAAGCGCAAACACACACACACGTGTGGGTTTGCGTTGTGTGTAATACAAAATTCGCATTGCGTAGTTGGGATTTATTTTTTTTTATTATTATTTTGTTTTTTATAAATAGCAAAAAATTTACAATCTTATTGCAGCGCCCTGGCGAAAAACAATTAATTGTTTTTGATTTCTATTTCCATTTTCTCAGGCATTTTTAAGTGCATTAATTAATTTTTTTTCTCATTTTTCCAAATGTTTTTTTTCGAAATTTTTTTTATTTTTGTTTAATTTTTTTTATAATTAAATGTAAACTTAAACAATTGTTGTTTTTAATATTATTCATTTATTTTTATGTGTAATTTATTGTATTAAAATTAAGTAAATAGCGAGAGGGTAAGGGGCGTGTTCGGGGCAATTTTTGAGGCAAGAGAATTGCAGCTGTGTGGTTGTTGTTGTTGCCGAGCACTCGCAGCTGGTTAATTGATCGGATGATGGGCGCCCAGTTGATCTTTTATTTTGTTGTTTTCCTTGGGTGAAAGTGCAACAAGCTGCGGCTTAATTGGGCTTTCAAAAACAACAAAAATAAAGCCAACCGAACCACCAAAAGTTAAGCAACACCACAAATGTTGCTGGCGGGCGGAAATGTTGCTGACGACAATGACGGGCCTGGGAATGTTGCTGGCGGCGCGGACTGTTCCATTTTCACTTGGCGCAGGCACGCCCACAAGTGTCCATGTGGAAATTTCTGCAAGAATTCATAATGAATTTCATAGATGTTGAGGCTGCGGCTACTGCCGATTCTGCTGCTGTAGCCGTGGCTGCTGGTCTACTTGTTGTTGCTGTGCTGCGCCTGCGCAACATTTCGCATCTCTGCACGTTTTCTGCCATCGTGCGCTTGTTTACTCGGAGCTGATTTGGTTGTTGTAGTGCAAATGCAGTTGATGGATTACTGTGGGCGTGGTGCATTTTGTGGGCGTGCATTTGAAAAAAGAAGTAAATCAAGCGACGTGAAATGCAAGGCCCGCAACATGCCGCAGCTTGGCAACATGTTGCTGGCATTCATTTGACTCGGATTTCTGGGCGTGCAGAGTGACGGACGGGTGAAGGAGGTGGTGGTGCGATTTTCCCATTTGATTTTGCTTTTATTATCGTATAATATTATTTTGTTTATTGTTAAAAATTTTCAAATCTGGTTTTAGTTTGCATGGTGAGAGCGGTGCGGTTGGTGCTGCGGTGCTTTTCATTGATTTTCTGTGCTTTTCTGTTGTTGCTTTTCTTTTTGTTTTTGTTTTGTTTTATTTATTGTATTTATGGTATTGTTTTTGTTGTTGTTTAAGCTTATCGCCAAACACACTGACTACATCTACAAATAAACGAAAAGAGAGAAAGAGAAAATAGAGACAAAATAATAGCGATGTTCTTCAAAGCATAAAAACAAATCAACAATCGAAAAAGCATTAATTTTCCCTCCCCATTTATAGCCCCGTGTGTGTGTGTGTGTGTGTGTGCTAGTGTGTGTGCCAAATTGTATTGATTTGGTGTCGACTGCGTGTGTGTCCGTGTGTGTGTGAGGAAGAGAGTCTGAGTTTCTGCGTGGGGGCAGTTCGGCCTACGGCCACGAGGCTTTCAGGGGACCGAATTTTGCCTACACGGAAGTTGAATTCGCCTAGCAAATTTTCTACAGATGCCGACGGCGGAACTGGACTTTTATGGATTTTATTAGCACTTGGAAACTATACAAAAGATCTTTAAATTGAAACCTACAAAGATCTTAAGAATTTTCAGATCAAATGGGAATTGTTGCTGCTTAGGATGTTGGGATTCTTTAGGGATTTCTGGAATGTCTTGCAATTCTTTTGAACACTATTTTTCAAATTAAATATGAGGCTTTCTATATTGAATATAATTCAGATCAGTTGCTGTTTAGGATCTTGAGATTCTTTAGAGATTTTCTTCAGAGATTTCTTGTAATTTTTTAAACACTATTTTCTCTCCTTTATCAAATTAAATCTAAAATTTTCTATTTTACAAATTAAGAAAAGAATTAAGATCAGTAGCTGTTTAGGATCTTGGGATTCTTGAACGCTTTCTGAGATGTCTTGTAATTCTTTTGAGCACTAAAATTCTCTAGTTTATCAAATTAATCCTTTCAGCTACCTAAACTTATTTAGAAATTTATTTATATTCTCGGTTCTGAAAGAATAAAATCAAATCTCTAAAAAAAAAGGTTCTTTTCATAGACGATATTCCGCGGAAGATATCTTAATTTTCACTGGGTTAGCTTTGAAACTGATTGATAAAATCCTAGATTCATTTTTGTTGAATTTTTTTTCTCAGATTACAATTACTAAAATTCTTTAAATTACTTTCTTTTTAGATACCTTAAAGGCCAAAATTTACACTTAAAGGTTTTGCACTTTTTACAGAAAATTCTTTTTAAAAAAACTTCTTTAAAGAAATGTGAAGATTGAGGGAACTTTTTAAAAGACTCAGTAAAACTTTTCAGCTCAAATTTCAATCACTAATCCTTTCTCCGTCTTTCGTTGCTCTCACTCTTCCCACGACACTCGGATTTTGAAACCAACACCAAAGAATTTTAATTTTAAATTAAATTTCATTTATCCAATTAAAACCAATTTTCATGCACTTTGAACCAAAAAAAAAAAGTGAAAAAAGATGCGTTTAAATTTTGAGACGAATTTTTCGTGTTGTTTTCAAGGAATTTGTTGGGGGTTTTTCGGGGCTCACCTGTGCTGACGCAGATTATCACGTTGCTTGAAGTATTTACCGCAGACATCACAGGAATATGTGATTTCTGGTGATTTGTGGGTGCGTTCGTGGATCATCAGATTGTACGCTTTGGTGAAACGCCGCTGGCAATACTTGCAAATGAACTCACACTTGGGGCGCATCTTGCGACGGAAATCCGACCGGCAGTCATCGTCGATTCGCATTACAGCAAACATTTTGGGATAGACGATATTTTGTTCCTCTTCTCTGTGTGTGCTGTGTGGTCGGTCGGTCGGCCTGGTGGGGCTTACGTGGGCACTCTCCGCGTTACTGTTAGGTGTTAAATTGTTCAACGGTAATAAAGATTGTGCGACGATATGAACACGCGCTCTCTCACTCGCTCGCTCTCACTCGCTCTCTGGGGCTCTCTCAGTGGCGCTCTCTCGCTCTGGCGGGTGGGGGACGGCCCTGTTATCTTTGCTGGCGGCTCACGCGCTTCACTCACTGAGAGACGAGCCTGTGTGTGCGGTGTGTGTGTGTGTGTGAGGGTGCGCTGCAATGAGCGTAATGGCTAACGGTACTCAATGCTATCTCTGTCGTAAAGATAACGTTTAATTTTAATTGACTGTTGTCGTTGTCGTTGTCGCTGCCGTTGTTGTTGCTGGCGTTGTTGGTGGTGAAATGCGGCAACGTCTGTTGGTTGCTGCTGCTCACTTGGCTGCTGCTGCTGCTGATGCCCCGTTATTGTGGGCGCTTTGTAGGCGTTTTCGAGACTGCGAAAGTTGTTGTCGTTGTTGTTATCGTTGTTGTTTACGGACACCTAAAAATGAGCCATAAGAAAGAGCGAGAGGAAAGTTAGCAACGCCTGTGACTTTTATGTGCCAATAAATTTTAAGCAAAAATACCAGCATCAACCACCACCACCAACAACAACAACAACAAAGTTGTCAACTTAAATCACGCAACAACCACACGAAACCGAAAATGTGACTCACTAAAAAGGCAACCCAACCGCCTGGCCCAGTCGCTCGTTGTTGTTGTTGCTCTGAGTTGTTGGTTGTCGGTTGGTGTTGACATTTACAAATCACCGCCGCCGTGTTAACCTTCGTTTATAATTTTTTTCCAACCCTCCCCGCCCCGCATTACGCGCCGCCTTCCCTCCCAACGCCCACACCAGCCAATCAGCCTTGGCCCCCCGCTGAGGGTCTTCTGTTTTTTGGAGACTTCCTTCACAAAGAAGAAGAAAAGTCGCCAGTTCATAAAACACAATTGTTCAATTATCATTTTGAAGGGGAGCAGAGGAAGCGAGAAGTTGGCCAGGAATCGGCAGGTGAGACAGAAGTACAGTTGCGTGCTAATTTCACCAGTCGCCGCTTCATTAAGTTTTTGTTTATTGTTGTTGTTATTGTTATTGCTCTCTTTGTTGTTGGTTGTCGGTGGTAACGAGTTCATTTTAATTGCCTTTAACGGCGGCGCCTCTTGGCTGAGAATTTATGGTGACAACGGCGCACAAAAGGCCGCAAAAAAAATACTAAAATATATGACAAAATAACCAAAACCGTAAAGGCTTAAGGATTTTAAATTCAGGCAAAAAATTAATTCACTTTTGGTGTCTCGAGAAAAGCAACAAATTCAATTGCCAATTGAAAATGAACAAATTAAAAAGAAATCGAATTAATTAAAAACATTATTTAAAAAATGAATAAGAAGGGAAATTAATTTAAATGTAATTCAGGTGAAAAAATCGGAAGACTATAAAGCTCTTAATTTCTTCGGGGTCTTATGAAATGGAAATGAAGCCCAAAAACATGCGAAGAATGCGGAGAATTATAAGCGAGCATTTATCCTGATCCTGTCCCTTTCGGTAGTTAACAACTGTTATTTTTTATTGAATTTTATTTTCGTCATTTCGACGCCGCTGGATAACAAAATTTTTCACATGCCCGCCCCGCTACAGTCATTTTAATGCCCCATCGCAGGGGTTTCTCCGCTAAAAAAAACAACAAAAAGATCTCAGGAGAGCAGAAGAAAGGAAAACGATATTGAGACCCACCAAACGAACAAAAGCTGCCGTGAAGTAGCGACTTTGTTATCCCCAGTCTATATATCACATGTGTGTGTGTGTCAGTGTGTGCGAGTGTGTGTGTCACAGCTGGAACACTTTTGGGGTTGACAAACAAAAAACCGGCGACCACAATGCCCAGCGGAGTTGGCGCAGCTCAGCGGGTGATGCACTGCACCGAAAAGAAAGAAGAAGAAAGACAAACCAAAAAAAAAAAAGCTAAGACAATTCTACCCCCGGAATCTCCTCTAGAATCCCCAGACCTCAATTCAGATGCCCGGTCCGCTTTATTGTCATTATAACATTAATGCCCACTAAACATATTCAAATTATAACACTGCCGGTCGGCCGGTCAGCCGGTCGGTCCATCGGTCGGTTGGTCCGCCCGGAGTTTCTGGCGGGGGGGAGATTTCTGAAAACCCAGGCCATGTTAATTTGTGTACACAATGTGGCGTCACATTGGCATTTTAACGCCGTTAATCATGCGACACAGGGCGCCTGCATGGAATCGTGGTTTCCATAATCCGTGGGCCCCGTGGGCTCTGCGTTTTTTCTCGGTTTCTTTCTTTCTGGTTAAGCACTCCATTTGGAGCAGTGGGATGCTAACGAGGCCATTGACAAAGCCTCACTGCGATTGATTGTGGAGCATTTGGCTGGAAAATGACCAAACGAAAAGGCTCGAGTGCAGGAATTTTTGTGGAGGAGTTTTGAACTTCCCAGAGATCAGAGGAGGGATCAGCTCATTTAAAGACGAGATTTCTCCTGGAGAAGTTTTATATTTGTGGGTCTTTAAAAATAAAGTTCTCATTTCATTTGAGGGCTTAATCATCTCTAAAGAAAACCCTGGAGATGTGGAGGTATTGCGGATCTTCTAAGGTGATCCTGATCCATTTTAGTGGACAGTTTCAATTTCTATTCTTTCTTTTAGATCTTCATAATAATATATCGCTTTCAATTTAGAAGATTCTTAAATTTATGTGGACTTTTTTGAGGCTTAGAGAGATCTTTCCCATTCTCTAAGATGAGTTTCTGTGATTTCCTCAAGTTTTTTTAATGTGATATTAAAAAAATCTAAGTAAGACTTTGATAATGGCTTTTTAAATCAGCTTAGCCTTTTATCAATATAAATATATTTTTTGGAACCAGTAAAGATTTTTAAAATAACTAATCCCATTTCTGCGGAGTCTATAAGGTCATGCAGAAATAATCATAATATTTTTGGGGCCTCTTCAAATTACCAGCTGATCATTTAACATTCCCAAAGAAGACTGTTTATTCTAAGGCCTAACTATACATTTAGTAACGTTTTCAAATAGTCGGTTCCTTCAATCCTTAAACAAGTAAAAATTGGCCGATGCACTGACAATTTCCTCACTGAATTAGCCACTTCGATTGGTTCCTCGGAAGTCTTTCAATTTTGTTGTCTTCGATCAAATTCGCTTGAAACTTCCAATTCGAGGCTTCCTAAGCAGCCTTCCGTTGCGTTGACTTCTTAACTGCAAGTCAGGTGCAAATTTCCCGAAGGATTAGCATTGGCGAAAAAAGAAAAAAAAAAAAAAATATTCCCACAAATCCGCTTAGTCGACCGACCGACCGACCGGCCGACCACACAGCAAAATTTCGAGGCCTCGTGTTGGCCAACAAGAGCGGCTAATCCCATTAATCCGCCAGTGAAAATAATTAGTGTTTTGTACACAAATCCCCAGGAAGAGCGAAGCCCGAAGACCAAAGACCAAAAACAGCGTGACTTTGACAGACGTCCGTCCTCGTAGGGCATCTGTGCAGTCGGTGGTGTCAAATGGAGGAGGCGTTAATGCTGCGTGAAATTAGATTTGCGCCAAAAACTAAAAATCCCTCGAACCCCGACCCTCGCCCTCGCCCTCGCCTTTGGCCAAGTTAAGTGCGAATGGAGTGAACCAAAAGATTTCCGAGAAGCCAAACAAACCAAAGACACCAGAGAGTTCCAGTTTTACACCCCGGCCCAAAGATAATGTGTAGCGGTACACGCGATAAGAGTGACACACACGTCGACGGCAGGGACGACGGCGGACGGCCAGGATGAGGGCAAGAAGAGGAGGTGCCCCAGCTGGACATGGTCGAAAGCGATTACCACACTTCCACGCACGGCCAAAGGAGATTTTTTGTGTGAGCCCGAGAAGCCGACGCGGTTGCAGAGGGCGGACGGTGAGTTGGCAAGGTGCCATTAAAAATTACAGCCGAAAAGTGGAAAAAATGACAATAAGCCGGCCGCGCGATGCAGATACAATAAAAGAACGAGCCGAGCCGAGGAATATAAAAAAGGACACACACACAAAAGGACCCACTGAAGTGCCGCCAGATGAGCCGATTTGATACGAATCTAATTGTGCTAATGGCCCCGAATTCCCAGGAAAAACACATCAAACCAATAAGTCGCCCTTCTCTCCTGGCAGAAAACAATTAGGAAATCAAAGAACGAGCGGGACTCCCCCGCTCGAGGGAGGGAGGCCGCACCACTTGAGATCCCACAACGAATCTGTCTTTTCTTGGCTGTCTCTGTTGTGGGAAAACAGCCGCTTTGTTGCTGGTGTGAAGAGAAGAAAGTCGGATTGTTGTGGGAATTGTGTGGGTGACCCAAAACATTTGGCTGATTGGTCATAAGTCGACCGGTTGGCCGATGCGTGTAAATATCACAAGCCAGATAGCCAGATGTTTGTGAAAGTGTCAGTCGCTTTGGATCGAAAGGTGCAAAATGGCCAAGATCGTTCGCCTCGTTTGACAGTTTCTTCAATTACCGGCTCATTAAACAGCCACAGCGGGTGGCCTAAGGTCGTTCAACAGGGTTTCCTATACCTGCAACGATCCTAACTCCGGTAACTCGAAATTAAACAGTCAGAGCAACGAGGGAGATGATATGGTGATTGGGAAACTGCAAGTGTTGCAAGCAACAGGGTGTAGCAAAAAGAGAACTGCTTAATTACCATTGATAAAGGATGGTGAGAGGAGTTTTTCCTGAAGAGCTAAATCTTTAAGTTGAGAACTGGGAATCTTCTGGGTTTTCTGGAGAATTATTGAGAGGAACTTAGTTTTCTGGCTCTGAATTTTATAGACTAAGTGTAATCTTTGAACTGAATTCTACAAAGAGACCTTTGGAGATCCATTAAGACTCTAATAATAGTTGAATACTTTGATTTTGGAATTCTCAAAATAAGAATTTCATAAATTTTCTTTTTAGTTAACAAATTTTTGGTAAAGAATTTGGAATAGATCGTCTTTTACTTAGGATTCTATAAGGGAAAGGTTTTTAAGCTTAGGATCTTTAGGTTTTGACCTACAGACTTGAAAAGTAGCTCATCTCTTTAATATATTTTCAGAGAATTTAGTTATATTAAACTCAAGTCTAGTTATCTTTCGAAAACTAACAGGAGGTGGAAGAACTGCCGACGGTTTTCCATAAAGAAGCCTAAAGAGAAGTGAAGCTTTAATTTTAGATTCTTTCGAGTGATTCCTAACTATTTGAATCAAAGAGTTTCTAGAAAGTTCTATAAAAAAGTTAATGCCCTCAAATATATTCCCGTAGCTTCTTCCGTCCGCCATTAAACAGAATTAACTCTGTCAACTGGCCACCATTTTGCGCGAATTGTCAACTTTCTCAGCTCCCCTCCCTCCCCATTTCAGTGCTCCCAACGAGCGCCATACTTTCTCACCCACACAACCAGCCATTTGTGTGTGTGTGCTCTCGCCAGTGGGTGACCAATGAAAGCGCGTAAAACTGGTAGCCCAAACGACCACACACACACACACTGGCTCACTCACACACACAGACAAGGCGACGGTAGAACCAGAACTCACGAGCGCCACCAGCGCGTCGCCTCCCGACGCCCGCCCGTTTGCTGCTACTGTGCTGCGCATGCGTAACAAAGGCAGCGCTGTCGGTTTAACGGTAGAACTTACCCAGCTTTGATTTTCAAAATGGCTGACCGAAAGACGCTTTCTCGCGACGGCAAATCGAAGCCCGGCGACGGCGGAATAAATTTCCAAAAATCTTGAAATCACTCGAAAGCCGCTGGCTGGAATTCTCTCGGAGATATTTATTTTTGAAGAAACTATTTTTGTTTTAAGATTTATGGATGATGTTGGTTGATGGCTTCTGCTTTTCTTGAAATTTTTTCTCTTTTTTTTTTAGGTACACACGAAGGAACTCGGGGAACTACGCACGCTTGCGCGGCACAAAGTTGAATGAATGAATGCTACTAATAACTGAAAGAAATAGTAGTCAGCGCTGCTTGTGTTCGCCGAGAGCGGCGCAGCGGCTGCGCAGTTGCGCTGGACGGGCCGACAGACGGACGGACAAGCGGGCGGTCGGTCGGTCGGTCGATTGCGACTGAGCGGCGATTCGATTGAGTTTCCGTCCCTCTCTATGTATGTGAGCGATGAGCGGGCAATTCAGTGGCCGGCCCTGTGTATATGTGTGTGTGTTGGTTGTGTGTGTGTGAGTCATCGACGAGACTACTGTGTACCACCAGCAGCAGCAACGGGGAGAAGGCGGCGCAGTCTTTCTTCTAACTGGCCAACGATGCCAATCGACGACGACGACCACGACGAGGGCAACCGAAGTTGCTCTCGGCTTGGGTCCAACGCCAGAAGGAGGCGCTTAAGACCAGTAGCGAAGCCAGTTTCTTCACAAACTTCGGCTACCGAGCGGCCAGCAACCGACCGAAGACTCTGCTGCTCCCGACGCTGGCGCGCATGCGCAACACGAGTAGCCGACTTCGTCGAGGCTCATCGGTGTGTGTGTGAACGGTCAGAACGGTAGCCACAAAATGGCCCCCACCCCAGCACAGGCAGGGTAAATAAAATGGCGGCTTACCTAGGCGACAGAAATTGGCGTTTACCGTCGGAGCTTTTCAGATCGAAAACGAAAATTATTAATAAAATATATTTCACTTCCGAACGCTTCTGTGCGCGAGAGTCGACTGCAAAGTTACGATCGAAACTTCAGCTTGATGGTTTAAACGGCTGCCTGTGTTGAAAAATTGAATGAGCCAGCCCAACACCAACAACAACAACAGGTACACTGTGAGTGTAATTCACATATAAAAAAAAATAAAACAGCTTCTGCTTTGGCACTGCTGGGGTCAGCCTGTCTCTCTCTCTCGCTCTCGCTTGAGTTCGGGGTGAAAAGAAAGCGAGCAGCGAGCCACAGCCAGGTGAGTGGGAGAGCCACCCCTGAAGAGAGCAGGAGCGAGAGCGAGCGACAGGCAGACCGGTTTTGAGCGGAAAGGGCCCTGAGCCAGCGAGAGAGCGAACGAGTGGGTCCCGTTCACTGAGCGCCGAGTAAACACAACGAGTGAAATTCCAAGCAACGGCAAAAGCTGATTGGGCGAGACAATCTCAGTGGTTGTTGGTGTGTGTGTGTGTGTGGGAGCAGCAGGTGAGTCAAAATGGGCGTTGCAGGCTTTGACTGGCAGAGGGCGGGGGGCTAATTAGGCCCCCAAGTTGACTCGCCCAGGTTAACAAATTAATTAATTCCTTTTTTAATTTTCACAGATTTTTTCACGGCCGACTGACCAAAGTAACACCGGTAGTCGGGGGGCTGTCTGGCTGTCTCTTTCTGGCCTGCTGAACTTCTAGCTGCCGCGCCACGCAGTCAACTTTCTTTCACACTCTAGACTGGCCCCCCTCTTCTGGGCCTGGGGGGCGTGCCAGCGCCTCAACAGCCAATGGCAGGCAGCCGCTCCACAGCCCTCGGACCCCCAACAACTGCCGCTGAGGCTGTGTGTGTGAGAGAGACCCGTTTGGTGGGAAAACCAGTGGCGCGCCGGCCACCGCATTACGCATACGCCGCATTGCCAGGCCCGGATTCTGCCTGGGCTCCATTTTTAAAGTGAACGCCGCCGCTGCCCGCCTCGTTCATGGGAAACTTTTGTCCGGGGTTCCTAGGGCTGCGGCTGCGTCTTGTCGCTGTGTGGCCTCTTTGTTTCCATTATTTTGCCCCGCCGCCCGCAACGACCAACCGAACCGTCGACCGGGGATCTATGGTACCGCCAGACGGAACGGGCTGGTTGGTGATTTTGTAACCGAACCAAAAATGGGAAAATATTTATTTTCTGTTTATCTGGGACTAATTGACGGACGGACTGGCCGACTGGCCTGCCCTGCCCAATTGGCCTTTCGTTTTTGTTTCTTTATCTCATCTCGTTTTTCTCTCTTTTTATTTCAGCCACACACGGAGCGCCAGGCGATGAATGAAACAATCGCTTCATTCACAGAATTTCACAAAACAAAAAGTCGGTATTTTTTTTAAGTATTTTTTTTTTTAACAACGACGCAGTTTTCTGTGGTTTTTTTATTGTTGCTGTTTTTGTTGTGTGGTTTTAATTAAGTGGCCCCCAAAACGGCCAACCAAAAGGATCGCTGCGTTGTGTGTGGTTTTTTTGGTTTGGTATTTTTTTTTGGGAGATTTTTAATTAAGTTTTCGGACAGTGGAATTGACATGAAGCATCAATAAAAAATATCTTTAAAGTTGCTTAAATTGCTTGCCTTGTTAACGCCGATTGGGTCTTTTGTGTCCGACGAGCAGATGGAATTGTTGCTCTTGAATTTTGAAATCAAATTTGGGTTTCTTTTTTTGTTTTAATCATGATTGTTTGTTTAGAGGAAGTGAAGTGATGA
>JBAMCP010002378.1:0-12834 GCA_037075105.1 Lissocephala sabroskyi | reverse complement strand
GCGGCCAAGAAAGGCAAATCGCGTCGACTTTCGGAATTTACGCGCGGTGAATTTCTAAATGAAAAATCGTAAGTTAACACCCAATTAAAGCTAAGCTAGCTAAGCTACCCAACTGCCCAACTACACGACTGCCCTTTATGAGTCCCCCAAAATGGCATTGATACCAAAAAGAGTAGCAAAGATTTGGAGAGGGAAAGAGAGAGAGAGAGAGATATCTGATTAGATTGGCCCAAAAAAAGACACAAGACTGGGAAAGATTTCAAGAGAAATTGTTGATCTTTAGATCTTTCCATTTCTCAGTTAAGAGAGCAGTTTAGAGATCGCAATTATATTTGTCGCAATTTATAGGTCTTTTCTTAGAAAGGAGTTTAGTTTTCTTCATAAGACCTTGGAGATCGAAACTAAAGACCGAAATTCTATCACTCCAAATAATTCGCTGACTAGGAAATATTTCAAGAGAAATTGTTGAGTTCCTATTTAAACTTAAAGTCAAAATCTTTAGTTTATTTCATTCCTCAGTTAAGAGATCAGTTTTCTTCATAAAACTCTAGAGATCGGAACTAGAGAGCGCAGTTTTATAGCTGCCCAAAAAAATACATAGACTAGCAGAGACTTAGGGAGAAATTATTGAGTTTCTTATGAGTCTAAAAGTCACAATCCTAAGATCTTTTCATTCCTCAGGAAAGAACTTAGTTTGTTTTATAAGACTTTTGAGATCGAAACTATTATATCTGTCCAAAAACTACACTGGCTCTCAAAGACTTACAAAAAAATTGTAAAGTTTCTTTCATTCTTCAGATCTTTCTGTTCCTCAGTTAAGGAAACAGTTTATTAAGATGAAAACTCCCATAACACCGCCAGTTAGGAATTTAGGATTGACAGAACTCCAAATCTCAGGGAACCTTAAGGAATTTTGAGTGCTTTAAGCTTATCACCCAAAATTCGCCCATATACTTTGACAGCTTCCTACTCTTGGGATTTGGGTGCTTTAGGAACTCAGAATTTAAACCAAAAGCTCCCAAGACAAACCGATTTCTTGGTTTCTTCAACTTCTCCAAAAAAATCCCTAAAGATTATAAAGATTTCCAGATCCCCACTGTACATTTTCTCCTTATTTTTCTCTCTCTTTCTCTGTCTTTTTATTCTTTTCCCTTCCTCCGTCGTCTCAGCAGACTCTCAAATTCCCTTGAAGGTTAACAGGACATTGAATCATTGACCTTTTTTCTGCTGTTTGCCGCGAAGGGTTCAATGATTGGTGGGTAGCCCCGCCCACCATCCTCGCAGCCGAATTTAAGGCTCATTGCTATGCGAAAATTTTCCATTGTCCATAAAAACCAAACAAAACCCTCAAGGCCAAATCGTTTCAAATTGGTTCAACCAAAAACAAAATACACAAGCGAATTTGCATTTCAATGCCTGTGACGGGTGGGGGGAGGGGGCTGGGTTGTCTGCAATTCGCTTGTTCACACTCGCAATCAGTCAATAATTCAATAATTTACAACGGCCGACTTACAGTTCGATTTTGTCTGGTTTGTGGTTCAATTAAAATCCCAACGTCATAAAAATTGTCACGAAATTTCTTGCTGATTTTTGTGGCTTTTTTTTTGGCACGTCTCCACGCGCCCGAATTAACCCAACGGCAACCCCGGAGTGGACGTGTCTGAGCGGCGAATTGGCTATCAAATTGATTACCACACAGCTGAAAGTCCAATTGAAGGCTCAGAATCCCCAACATTTCAGGCTGCCAACTTTGAACTTCACTGGCTGCTCGGATTAGTCAGCCAACACAAAATGTTTTTGTGTTCTGGTCAGCCAAATTGGCCAGAACTGCCGGCCGATAAGGGGCCAAGTCTGGTTGGCTGGCTTATCGGCAATGCAAATTCGCGTTAAGGGGAAAATGAGTAATTTTCGTGTGGGCGAAACTGCAATTAGCCGGCTGGTTTATGGCCAACTGGAACTTCCTCTCCGCCGTCGCTGGAAATTATATAAACCAAGAAACCTACAAATCTTTTGGGTGACTGGAAATATTGAATTTCATGGGCACGTGATTTGCTCATTATGAACGCTGTGTTATGCTTGTTTACATACCGATGTACAGATATACATCGGTGTGTATCTGGCGATGACAAAAGCTGCACGCTAATCAATTTAATTGTCAGCTCGACCGTAAACCGCCCAACCGAACAAAAGGCCAAAAAAACGCTGCCCGCTGCTCGCTGGGCTGGGCGGCAGTTTTGTTGCCCAATTGCCGATTTGATCTGTACGAAAATTTTCCACTTTTCTATAGAAAATATATAGAAAATTTTGTGTTTTTTTAGTTGGGAGAGAAGAAAGCAATTTTATTGTTTAAATTTACCCAGCAATTTGTCGCCGGCTTCTAATTGCATTTGCGTGCACTGCCACGCCCACTTGAGCTCATAACGGGCGGCCAAGTTTTTCATATTTTAGCCGGAACTTGTCGACTTTTCCAGGCAAATGGATTCTGGTCGAAATTTCCAACGAAAGACGCACACACAGAAAACTATTTTAATTTGTTTTTCATATGAAATCCGCATCTGCGAATTAAACATGTGTTTCTCACAAATTCATGTGGTTGTTGTTGTTGTTTGGGGGCTGGGCGGGCATCCTGTTTGCCGCGGGCAGCAATTAAACGAAATGCAGCCTGGCAGGCGTTTCAAAAAGCAGAAGTTAACAGGCAATTTGCCGCCTAACAAAACACACACACACACTCGCACACATCTATCAACTTAAATTGTTGGTGTAGTTTTTCCGCTTGGCGAGGAATCTGCGGCCGCCGTTGGCTGTTGTTTTGTGGCAAGTTTTATAAATAGATTTTTGTGGCACAACTGTCAATTGGGCGGTTGTTGTTGTTGTGCGTGTCTAATCATCGACTCTTAGTTTGCGGCATTTATGGCCAAGAGCTTGACTTGGCCGATTACATAAACGAGGCCTAAATGCAATGCGCTCGCCGTTTCCTGGAGCCAATTAAAGTCCACAAAAAATACCAGGCCGGGGGAATATTTCCACGAATTTCCTAGGAGTTTTTTGGTGCCACAAAAATTCTTTAAACAATTCGAACAGGAAATAATTTATTTTTATTTATATAAAACTAATGAATTTATTTCTCTTTTTTTCAGGTAAGTGTTTGCCTTCAAAGTGAACTAAATCCTCGACTTTTCGGTCAAGTATAAATTCATAAATTAATTTCTTAACCCTCATTAAGCATACGCCCTGTGCTCTGTTAATTAGTTTTTTTTTTAATTGCCACTTTGGCTACTTGGCGGGGCAAAATTAAAGCCGAGCAGCGCGTGTCGTTTTTTTTTTTCTAAATGCTTTAAATTAAAAGCAAATTTAAATGCGGCTCTGTGTGTGCGACGGATGTGGGGAAACCTCCATTCACACGTTCAAGTGCATGGGACATGTAACCGGAGAGCCGGACGGACGGCCTGGCGAAAAAATAACAATTATAGAGAAAGTTTGGCCGGCTGCATTCATTTTCGTTGTCATTTGCGGGCCAACTCAAAAGCCACGAAAACAAAACACAAATTTCCCACTCCCAAAGCATTCAAATAAGGGATTCTATATTTCAGTCACAATGAATTTAATTCTATATTTGAATCCTTAAATCTTCAAATTCGATTATTGGCTGGGAATAATTTTAAATCGGCTCCAAGGTTATTTTTCATAAATAAATCAGAAAAAAAGGTTTCTCGACATTTATGAGAATTTCTTAAATAAAGATTCTCAGCTTATTTCAATTAAATTGAATGAGGAATTCTTTTTCTAAAGCCAATAAAATTGAACTTTAAATTAAAACCTTACAAAATTTCAAATTAAACAAAAAAATCTCTGCTTATACAAAACAATAGAAGGGATTTAAAATAAATTTAATTAGAAAGTCAATTAATTCATTATCCAAATAGCAAAGCTAAATTTCTACTTTATTTTTTTACCCTTTATGAACTTCTTTAAAAATTTCTCACCTCAACATTTCCCAGTTTATTTAAAAGAAATTTATTGAGGAATTTGTATTCCAAAGCCAATTTATTGTCCAAATAATAAAACTAAGCTTCAACTTTATTTTTGTACCTTTACCTTTTTACCCTTTGGTAAATTTATTCCAGCTGATTTACGTAGGGAATCTCCCTTATTGGAATTTCTTGAAAACAAACAAAACTTTAAAATTTATGAATTCCCCTCTGAGCTCATTTCGGTTTACCTGGAAAAATGCCGGCTTTAAATTTAGCTAGAAATCAATTCGGCCTCCGGCAAAATCAAAAAGAAAGAAAAAAAAACCCAAACCGACCAGCGAGCTCTCTTCCGTGATCTTTCCCAAGCAAAGTTCCTCGTAAACCAAAGAAATCTGGGGGGAAAAAGAGTAGAAATAAAAAATGAAACCCCCAAAAATTAACACCGCCGCGAATGCAAATATTTAAAAGCGGACTTCAAAATACAAACATAAATCTTTCCGGAATGAAAAACACACACACCCGCACACCACCTGCTGGGCAGTTTGATTTGCCGACAACTTTAATATATTTCTTTAAATTTTGGGGTATTTTTCTGTGACTCACGTCGCAGTGACGTGAAAGAAACGGAAACGAGTTTGCCGGCCCGACGATTCCAAGAGCAAATAAACGCGGATAAATTGGGAAACCGATGGCGGCAACAACAAACTGACCTGCTTCAATAAATTGCCAAGCGAGTTGGCCAAAAAGCCGGGCCTTGTCTAACTGTTTTGTGGCCGGCACAGTTCCAAAGTGCCACAGAATCGGGCACAGCACACGTCGGGGCTCCCTGGCTGGCTGGCCAGTGTCAATCAACAGGCAGCCGACTGGGCCCGTCGTCAGCCAAATTAGAGCAATCGAAAAGGCAGCCGGGCCACGCCCCCAAATTGCCGGACGTGCGTTGAACAAGTGGCATTTAATCTAATTTTAAACCCAGCTCGCAATTAACTTTTAACCGCCCCGAGAAACAAGCCAAACACGTTAGGCTCCAGGCATCCTTAGCCATGGCCAAAAGGAGCGTAGAAAATTTGTAAAATAAAAAAAAAATCAAAATCACCATAACCACGGCTGCCGGGCCAACCGACCCACCGACTTGTGGTTATTTTTAGACGGAAAAACGCATTACATTGCGTATCGTTGGTTAAAAATAGCAGTAGATGGGCGAAGGGGGAGGGAGGGGGCAGGTTGCAAGTGGTTGTTGCACGACCAGCCAGGCAAAAAGCCACACCATTTGATTTTGGCTTTGAGAGTCGGCGGCGCGCCGGACGACGCTCTTTGGCTAAAAATAAATACAATCTCAACCACTCACCTAATTGGAATACTCTTTTTTCCCACAAACCCCAACGGGCATGAGGATTGAAGACGAGAAAGATTTAAGAGTACATTTGACTTAAGACTTAAAGTATTTAGAAGGTGGAAAAAGATTTTTAAAGATCGCAGTTCTTAGCAGAGGACAAATTTCAGTTTAAAGATCAATTATTTGTATGAGAAAATATATAGTAATCTGCTTGGGAGGGAAATATTGGAATACTGGAGAATTGGAACACTTCATAAAGAATTCAAAAACATTTTGAACTTATCTGCTGTAAGTTTTTTCAATCTGAGTTTTCTCAAATCTATTAATTTCTATAAAGAAATCAGAAGTACTCTCAACATTTCTGTTCTAAGTTTATTTACCATGATTTTCTTCCAAGCTTTCTTATTATATAGTAAACCCATAAAATATTCTTGAAATGTATAAAAATATAAACTTTATAACTTTAGACTATCGGAAGCTAAAGAGCTTCATCGTATCCCCATAAAATGTACTTTTAATTTGTATCCTCAGATAAATCCATAAAACTTGAATACATTCATTAATTATCCATCCCAAGTTGAGGCTATAAACTGTTTTCTTGATTCTCTTCTGAAAAGAAGACGATAAGGTTATAAAATATTCTCTTGATTTCTTTTTGAAGACCCAGTCTCTTATATCTTATCTTAAGGGGAAGAATACTTTTAAATTCTTTAAGCCACGAGCTCTTCTCTTAGCAAAAAGCTTTTTTAATAATCAAATCTTCAACACCGAATCTTCTACAGCTGCGAATTAAAGATATAAAAGTTCTTCAAAGCTTCACCATACGCAGATTCGTCTAATCTTAAACCGATTCAATTGTATTCAATTAGAGATATAACAGTTCTTCAAAGATTTGGCGTACGTAGATTCCTTTCTAATCTAATCTTCAAACCGATTCAATTGTAATTAATTAAAGACTTGACAGTTCCTCAGATTCGTCTAATCTTGAAACCGATTCAATTGTGATCAATAAAAGATTTAACAGTTCCTCAATGGTTTGAATACGATTCAATTGTGATTAATTTCCTCTCCAATCTCGTCTCCCTTTTTCAACCCGTCCAGGCTTCTTTAAATTATCAAATCTATAATATTCAATCTTCTACATCTTCGAATTAAAGATATAACAGTTCCTTAAAGGCCCAAATAGAACCTTCAATTAATCTTATCCTAAAACCGATTCAATTTTGATTAAATTCCTTTCCCAACTTGACTCACTTTTTTTTACCCGTTTCCCACCTATTTAAAATTGCATTAAATCCCCAGCAGAGTATACACAATTCGTGGTGGTTTTGTCCTCTGTCGGAAATTGTTGTCTTTGCCGAGTTTGGCTTCGCGTTTTGGCCTAACAAACATCGATTCTTGTCTGCTGCCCCAAAGAGGATGTGCGGCAATTAAAGTCTTGCATATTTATAAATACCAGTAGACGGACAGTTGGACAGCTGGACAGATGGATCGTTGCTAGCAGACTATAAATGGCCGGCATGCCATTCTATAAATAAAGTCGATCGGAGGCCGAGCACTGGAATCATTTAATGGCGCCTAATAAACGTTTATTGCCATAATAGACACGTGCTGGGGGCCTGGTCCTGCCAGCCTGGCAATCATATCTCCGCATATCAATCAAATAGTCAAATTGCCTGCCTGCCTGCCTGCCAGCCTGGCCGGGTTTTTTATTTAGTCGAAACCGGCCGGGCATCCTGTTTGGATGTTGGCAACTTTGTTGATGCCACGATGACATGAAGCCGTCTGGGGAGCCAGGCAGTTGGCCCATTCAAATAAACAGACAGCCAATTAACCGACTGTATTACCCCCGATGGCTAGTCGGTTCCAGGTTCTTTTTATAATGGCTTTAAATGGCTTGGCCCAATCAGATTTGCAGAGGCTCGTTGCCGAGGCGATGGCAGTGGCGATTTTGCCAACTCGCCGCATTTCTAAGCCAGAAGTGAAATTCTATAGAACCTGGCACATTGCATCCTGTCTTTCCAATTTGTGTTCCCCTTTGCCGTCCACCGGGCAACGCTGCAATTTATGCAAATGCCAGGAGGTGTGTATTTGTGTGTGTGGAAGCTGGAAATGTGCCAGCAGTAATCATGTCCTTGTCAGGCAGCCGGCTACCAAATTCTTTTCACTTTTTCCACTCAATTCTGTGGGAGAGATTTTGGGGGTGGGGGAGTTAAGGAAACTTCCTTTTGGGGCTGGTTATTATCGCGTTGATGGGGGGGCATCGCATTGAATATTCAAAACTTTGACTTTTAAAGCCCTGAAAACTCTGACCCCAATAAAAGTTTTCCAGTTTATGTTCGTCGACGTTGTCATCGTTTTATGAGCCGCCCTGCCAGCGGCTGTCCAGGGCTTGAAGTCGACTCAAATTCGTTATGCTTTTGTCATCTCCACTTTAACTTTTGTTATCGACTGTTATATAAAATCACAAAAACAACAAACCAATTCGAACAACAAACAAAATAAGTTTGTTTTACACGCTTTAATTGAAATCTACAGTTGCGCCCGCAAAGAAACCGCTCCCCCGCCCAAATATTCAGGTCAATGTTAAGAGCTCTTAAGAGAAGTTCCTCTTAACTTTCCCATTGCTTAATAAACGGTTAAAGACGGGAGAGCTAGGCAGCAGGAGGGAGCTTTTTGATTCTGGGCTTGGGAATGTGGCAAACATGGTAAATAAAGAACCACATCATCGATTTTGGGGTATTGTTCAGTTTCATTAGAAAATCTGTAAGAATTTCATCAAGTTTCTTTATATTTGAGGGGCCGCTTTAATATGAAATGGAATTTTATAATCAGCAGTTATAAAAATTATTATTTTTCCTGTTTTTAAAACGATTATTATGAAAATGAACTTTGACTCCATTTTAGAGTTTCTAATTTAAAGGTTTTCAAGAGAATTAAAATACGAAATGAATATACAATATTTAAAAAGCCAAAAAGTTTGCTGACTGAACAAAATAAACTATAACTCAAAACAATTATTTTATTTATTTACCTTCCATTTAAACCTCTTTTCTATTTCTAATAATTTACGAAACCACCAAAGACTTTTAAATGCTTTGATTATGCCTAAAAAGAGCATCTAAATGACCCCATGCGCTTTGGTCTCAAATGCCGATTTAAGCTCGCCTCTGTCCACATTTCAATAACTTTTACAGCAACAAATCCGCGTGTTTTTGTTTCTTATCTCTTTCCCACACACGCGAAGAATTTACGCGTTCGCTTTAGTCGCCTGCGCATGCACACTAACGAAAAAGCCTGCATAAGCTTAGGCAACGGTTCTTTTTTCGGGGGAGGGAGCTGCCGAGCGAGCTGACAAAAACAAAATTCAAGCATTTTGTTGCTATTCCTCAAAGCAGTACACAAAGCCCCGTTACTTTTCTTGTCTGCCTTTCGCTTGCACAAATTTGACAGTAGAACGAAACAAGAGAATTATTAGTCAAATATTTTTAAATTAAATTCAATTTAAATAAAAACAATCCACCGAGCAATGTAGGTTTTGATTGATTTTAAATGAGACCTTAAATTGCGGTTATTATATTCTATCTTTATAAAAAGTCACTTTTTAATTTTTAATAATAAAAGCAAAAATTAAATTTAAAACTCGCCCCCAAATTGCTTAAAATTAAATGACAAAACCCGAAAATAAACTTAGTCATTGATGCCGCCAGCACTTTTTGTTTTAATTGAATAATTTCAAAAAATTCTATTTAAACTCCCCCTCCAATTTGTGATGGGGGGCTCTGTGTGATTCCCCCGCAATGACCGTCGGCGCACGTCGGCCAAAACGGGATTCCAATTTACATGTTTGGGCCAATTTGGAGTAGCCTCGACTTGTCGGCTGCGTGTTTCCTTAATAAAGTGTAGAAATGTATTTAAATTATCCAGTCCATTTCCTTACCCGCCTTTCTGTTTCCACATTCACAGTTGGTACTTCCGCAAAATCAAACGCATTGAGGCTGAGAAAAAACTACTACTGCCCGAGAACGAGCATGGTGCATTTTTAATACGCGATTCCGAGAGCCGCCACAACGATTACTCACTATCAGGTGCGTGTTAAGAAAAGCACAAACAATCAGTTAAAAAACACAACTAACCCCACTGTCCGTCTCCGCGTCTGTGTTTTTTGCAGTGCGCGATGGCGATACCGTTAAGCATTATCGGATCCGGCAATTGGACGAGGGTGGCTTCTTCATTGCCCGACGCACAACATTCAGGTGAGTTTGAGGGAATCAAACCCACGAAATTCGATAACTAAAAAATAATTCTTCGCAGGACCCTGCAGGAGCTGGTGGAGCATTATTCCAATGACTCGGATGGTCTGTGCGTGAACCTCTGCAAGCCTTGCGTGCAGGTGAGTCGAAGAGGAAATTTTTCTCTTCTAGTTTTTGTTATTTTAAGCATTTTTTACATACGCGCATTTGGTGTAAAAAAAGGTGAAGAATCTGAAGGTTAACCGAGCATCCCATTGAATTTTCTTTGATTTTGACTGCTAATAGCGAAAAAAGCAATAATATCAATTAAATTTTTGCCTCTTTTTTGTTTCCATACAAATAACCAATTTAGCCCAATTCATTTTCGGGTATCTTCGAGGTAGGCCTTCTCGATAAGTGTGTGTGTGAAACTCCACCAAAACTCACCTCAATCCAGCAACCATTCTCTCATTGAAACCACCAAACCAAAATTGCAATGCGCCTTCCCCTCACAATCAGCCTCAGCCCCGCCCCAAAGAGGTCGACTCAAAGCCTCCAATGCTGTATATAATTTTCAGCTCCCTTTCTCGAATATTTTTCGTATTTCTTTTGTGTAAATTAATCGATTCAAGCGGCTTCAATTCTTTCTCGAAACGCAGTGAAGGGTAACAAACAAAAATTTGCACTTAATCGCCGCTTGGCCACTCCATTTGGGGCATTTTTATGTGTTTTTGATTTTGACCTCCGGCGACCCACAACTCTGACCAAGACCTTTAGCGCCGCCAGTCATCCATCAAGACCTTCAACTAGCCCGACTACCGAGAGTCTATCGAATGCATCCATTAAGCCAATTGGCCTGGTCACCCTGCTCGCTTTTCACTCGCCGCCCGAAACTATGCAACGGCATTTTTTAACTCGCCTTTGTTTATTCCCCAACAGATCGAGAAACCCGTGACCGAGGGTCTGTCGCACCGCACCCGCGATCAGTGGGAAATCGATAGAACCTCGCTGAAATTCCAGCGCAAATTGGGCTCAGGACAGTTCGGAGATGTCTGGGAGGGATTGTGGAACAACACAACGCCCGTGGCCATAAAAACATTGAAATCAGGTGAGCCTAAAATAATTCCCAAAATAAACTTTTCTTAACCGCTTTTTCGTTTTTTCAGGCACAATGGATCCAAAAGACTTTTTAGCCGAAGCTCAAATCATGAAGAAGCTGCGCCACATCAAGCTCATCCAATTGTACGCGGTGTGCACCGTGGAGGAGCCCATCTACATCATCACCGAGCTGATGAAGCACGGCTCCCTCCTGGAGTACCTGCAAGGTATCCTGCTGCGTTCCTTTGCTCGCCCGCTCCCTCACATTGCTCTGTTGATTTTTGTCCTTTTGTCGGCCTTTTGCTTGCCTCATGTCATTTTAATTGCAATCCGCATTCTCTTCTCTTCTCGTCTTGTAACTCTTTAGCAATTGCAGGCAAAGGCCGTAGCCTCAAAATGCAAACGCTGATCGACATGGCCGCCCAGATTGCCGCCGGCATGGCCTATTTGGAGTCCCAGAACTACATCCATCGGGACTTGGCCGCCCGCAATGTGCTCGTGGGCGACGGCAACATTGTCAAAATAGCCGATTTCGGCTTGGCCAGGTAAACTCGACCATTAGCCTCGGGTTGCCTTATTCTAATTGTGGTTTTGTTTGCTGCTTGGCAGGCTCATCAAAGAGGACGAGTACGAGGCCCGAGTGGGCGCCCGTTTCCCCATCAAATGGACAGCCCCCGAGGCGGCCAACTATAGCAAATTTTCGATTAAATCCGATGTCTGGAGCTTTGGCATTCTCCTCACCGAACTGGTCACCTACGGTCGCATACCCTATCCAGGTAAGTCCTTCCCCCCCTTTTACACACAAGGATAATCAATTCTTCTTTATTCCTTGTTAGGTATGACAAATGCAGAAGTATTAACCCAAGTCGAGCACGGCTACCGCATGCCAATGCCGCCGAACTGCGAGCAGCGCCTCTACGAGATCATGTTGGAGTGCTGGCACAAGGACGCCATGCGCAGACCCACCTTCGAGACGCTCCAATGGAAGCTCGAGGACTTCTACACATCCGACCAGAGCGACTACAAGGAGGCCCAGGCCTACTGATAAATGCTTCGTGCGGCCGCCGGCACCAACAGGCCCCCGATCACCAACAGCCAACGTAGAGCCCCCGAGCAGCTCTATGCCCAAACGTAGAATTCACAGAACACCAACCAACGATCTGCGGGGGAGATTTGAGTCCCTCGAGGAGACGGAATGCCAGCCTGTCTCGCTTTTTGTTTTAGTTTTGTTAAGCGCAAAGTTCTCGTCCTCCATATCCCTTTGTTTGTATGCAAGTCCTTCCATTAAGTCCCCCTTTTTTATCGTCCTCGTATCTTACATATAAATGTGTATATGCATAAAAGTCACAGCTTAAATCGTAAATCAAAAAGGAAAACAAAATATCATCACCTTCATTATTCTCAAAACGCATGCATCTCTATATATTTACATTTATATAAAGAAGGAATTATATACATACATATATAAATAAATACATATTATGCTTTATATACACCCACACACACACACAAAGTTAAGCAACAAGTGCTATTTATACGCGAATAAAAGAGTAAAGAGAAAAAAACGAAAAATTTACAACTAATGCAATAAATAAAATAAAAAGAAATCCATATTATTAATGTTATTTGTAATTTAACAATTTAATTATAACACACGCATATACCATGTAAATTTAGAAAAGCAAACGCCACATCAGAAATCATTAAAATAAAATTGATTATCATAATTTAGAGAAGAACGCACACGAAATTCAGAATTCCACGTTTGGCCAGTGCAGGGTTGCCGGCCTTCAGGTCGCTAAATTCAAACACAATGCATTTAAAATCGATAACACGAAAATACCGATATTTTTTATTTTCTATCGTCTCGGTGAGTAAACACAATTTAAAGGTTTTGAAAGTAGTTTAGATTTTATATGAATCACTTACCAATTGCAATTAAGGTCCTTTCTAGTATTACACACACACACACACGCACACCCGCATATACGAAGTTTTTCTTAATATAAACCGCTTGTAGGATCTTTACTTAATCTGTATGTCTTAACCGATTGAAGGCTGATTTTATACCTGCGACTCTGAGTTCTTTTTTAGTAACTAACAAAGCACAATTGCGCGATATAACGAGAGAAATTTGTCAAAAAAGAGAAAAAAAACGGAAGGGAA
Source organism: Lissocephala sabroskyi (assembly GCA_037075105.1). NCBI lineage: Eukaryota > Metazoa > Arthropoda > Insecta > Diptera > Drosophilidae > Lissocephala > Lissocephala sabroskyi. The sequence goes on along the minus strand of JBAMCP010002378.1, from coordinate 34 downwards.
AGGAAAAAAAAAAAAAGAAAAGGAAAGGGAGGGA
>JBAMCP010002377.1:0-12838 GCA_037075105.1 Lissocephala sabroskyi | reverse complement strand
GTTGTTGGCTTAATGCGTGGCTGGCTTTTGATTTACTTCGGGTTGTCTGCTATTAGAACTTTTGATATTACACTAGCGATTTTAATTAATGAAACTTATTTTGATTGCACTCGTTTTAATCGAATTTGGCATTAAACTCAAGATTTTGGCACTCACTTTTCCCGTGCAGAGCTGCGCAGCAGAGCAATGGGCATTTGGTTTTTAACTCTGCTTCTTCATTTCCCAGAGTTGCCAAGTGTGATTTTCTATAGATATTTATGTTTTAAAGGCGGAATAATTAATAACCAAAGCTTAATTTAATTAAATAATAATATTTTTAAGGTTTATTTAAATCAATTTATTACTTTTTTAACAACTATTTATGGTTAAGGTGGCAGCCCTAAGTGGGCGCGTAGAGTTGCCTTGGTTTGATTTTAAATTCTTTTCGGCGCCCAATTAATTAAAAATTTCATGATTCTAATCGTTATAAATACTTCTTTAATTAACCATTCGAAATTTTGAATAGTCTGTCCTGATTTATGTAAAATTGGCATCACTTCGATGAGCGTCATCGATAAAATCAGCTATCGAAAGTAGCTTCTGGGCTTAATAAATACTACGCTACCAAAATAAAATCTCGCGGTCATTTGCCTAAAATCTATAAACATGTGTGTGTGTGTAATAGCCGAAAGTGTTTGAAGTGTTAAAAACTGTTGCCCGTTGTCTGTTTGTGTATAATAATTAATTAAGTTTCTGTGTGCTTGTGTATTGTTCTTTTTTTGGCAGTTGGTAACACCAGAAATTTGAAAGCGGAGTTCTAACTTATTTCGGTTGCTCCGGACAAGCCATCTGGTACAAGAACTGAATAATCGTCCTCGTCGGACGCCCGGTCATCCTATGCGCCGCCAGATAAGGAACAATCCCGTACAAACTCAGCAATCCCGTGCCAAAGGTATCCAGATGCGCCCAATCGCTGCAGGGCACCAGCTCATGGAGTATGGCAGCTGCCAGGCAAGAAGACGCCGGCCCATCGCCATCATTGGACAGATCAAAGCTCAAATTGTTGGCAACCCTGTCCTTGAAGAATCGCCACAGCGGAAAACGCCACACACGATCGCCGGTGAGCGAGCCAGCCCGCTGGAATTGCTTCCAAATGTAATGCGAATTCGACCAAATGCCAGTGGCCCCGCCGCCCACCGCCTTCTTGATGCCCACACACATGGAGCCGACATCAACCACCAGGCGAGGCTTGTACGTGGACTGGCCATAGAGCATCGGATCGGCAATGGCCACCACCCCAGTGCGGTTCAAGTCCCGCACAGACATCGACTTGCTATTCAGCAGGGTGACCACATCGCCCGGCTTGCTGGACATGCCCGAGGGCAAATTCTCGCATAGCGGCAGGATGGCCGTGATGTTGATGGGTAAGGAAAGCGCAGCCGCCGCTCGCATCGAGGCCATGATAACGGCGGCTCCGGTTAGGTCACCCCGGAACTCATCCATGCCCGGGCAGTGCTTCAAATTAATGCCGCCGGAATTGAATGTAACACCCTGGCCAACCAGCAGTATGGGCTTGTCCTCGGGTGCTGTGCCGCAGTAGGCAATCTCCAGCAAAATGGGCGGCTCACACGATCCCTTGGCAATCATCAGGAACGAGTTGAGATGCTGCTGCTCGATCCACTCCATGGTCCTCACCTCCACGGTAATGCCGCAGGGACAAAGAGCGTCGACGGTGGCCTGGGCAAAGATCGTGGGGGTCATGCAATTCGCCGGGGCATCGCACAGTCTCCTGGCCAAGTTCTGGGCCTCCGCCTTGAACAGTCCCCGCGTCCAGCCGTCCACATCCGGGGAGCCGAAGATGTCCAGCTTTGGCACCAAATGTCGGTGTTCCTTGGCCAGATTCTCCTCGTACCGCCAGATGGCCAGGGCGGCTCCCTCGGCCGCCTGCTCGGCATAGTCCATGTTGTCCACATGGATCTCCACGCAGTTCATCTTGGACAAGGACATGGCCCCGATGCCAGCGGCCACGCGCACGTTCTCCATGCCCTCGTCCAGCATTTCCAGCTCGTTGAAGGCAATGCCCTCGAGGCCCACGCCGACCACACAAACCGACCGGAACTCCGGATCCACATTGTTGAAGACCTTGCCACGCCCCAGCCGCCCGGTGATCTTGCATTCGGTGATGAGATCGGTGAGTTTGCCGTTGACGCGATCATCGAACTTCTCGCCGGCGGGCGTCAGCCGCGGTCCCTTCCCGGCCTCCTTCTCGTACAGTCCGATTATCAGTCCCTTGCCGCCGGACGGCTTGGCCTGGTCGCAGGATGCAAAGCGGATGCTGCCGTGACACGCGATATTCGTGCATCTCGCCAATCGGTATAAGGACGGCCCCCTCCCCAGTCCTCGTAGAGACATTGCTGCCTTTCAGTTGGGCGGGCGGTGGCTCCTGCTGAGTGTCCGGCAATGTCCTTGCCGATGGGAACTAAGTTCACTTTCGCCTTGTGGTTAAGACCTAAAATTGGTGTGTTTGTGTTTCGTGTTGTGTGTGTAAAATTGTCTGGCGATTTAGATGACATTAAAAGCCGAATAGATCGTGGTTGAACTGCAGGAGAGAAAAGAAGAAAAACGAAACACAAAAACTTAGAACACAAAAACTAAACAAGATTAAAACAAAACTCTAACTGAAAACTCAGCAAAATGTCAGCCGAAGTCTAAGTTCCGATAGCTATGATCCTTTCAAATTTCTATACTCTCATGGGATCCTCCAAACTATCTACCGCTTTATAGGGATTCCAAACTTTCCCATTATACGATTTTTTATGATCTTATCTTTGCAGTTTGGGCTGGTCGATCGAAATGGGCTTGGAATCGGGTATATATTGGATGCTGGATATATATTCATGTTCTTTTTAATATTCATATTATATTTGCAGATTGCAATACTTAATTCGTGGGGATTTAAATACGTAAGATTAAAATGGGAAGTCTTTCCAAAAAAGACGCTGAGAAACTGATTGTTGTCATATTAATCCCATTCCAAGGATCATATATATAAATCTGAATAGAATAGAAAAGAACTCAGCTAAGAGGAATCTAATTTTGGTTATAATCTAATTCTGCGGTGAAGTTGGATTCCCTTTTTCATTATATAGATTTGTATGACTCTCTCATATCTCTCTGAGGGAAAATAATTATACTAATTTCTATAATTCAATTTTTAAAAGATTCCCCAACTTTCTCTGGAATATCGAACTACTGAAGAACATCTTCTAAAAGCTGAGGGAATCTCTTCTTTCTTTAAGAATTTAGTAGCCTCTTCATCAAAAATTCTTAGTAAGATTTATGGACTTGTTTTTAGGGAATAGAAACTCACCAGCTGCGGCTGTTGCACGATCTTGTGGCAGTTGTGTCGCAAATGACCGGAGGTGTGGGGTTTTGTACGATTTTGTGGCGTCTTCTAAAACATGTGAACAGATCTAAGATAAAATGTGAAAACAAACTAACTGACAATATGAAATTTAACTGCTACATCAGCGCACACTTTGCTTCGCTCTTTCTTCCCATAAATTAGATATAAACTCATTTCACGATTCTAAATTATTTAGAAGATAATCAAAAGTTAAAAGTTAGCAATCCAATCTTTGCAAAAAAATGTTAATCTAAAACTCAAAATAAGGTGGAAACCCTAAAACAGCTCAGGTCTGAAAGCAGAACGTTCCTAAGGAGCCGAAAGATGGTCTTCGTTTCATCTTAACTGAACTATTGGAATAAACATATTTACTTCTATATTAAACCAAATAATCACGTCTTGCTTCTTTTACTAAATGGAATGGAGTGGGCGATTAAAACGGACAAGCAAAATATAATAGCCGGTCAACTCAAAATGAATGCTCTCTCCGATGTTGCTTTTGCCGGTGCATGTATGCAACAATGTTGTGAATAACTTTAGCAACATTGTATCTAAGCAATGCTTATATACATGTGCCTTCAACATGAACTTTAAGACCACGAAGAAGGCCTCCCCCCAAAATCTTTTTATAAATCCTTAATTTCGAAGTAGAAGCTCCGCGATCTCTCTATATATCTTCTATATACTAACAGAATTTCTATAACATTTTCGACCCAAAAGACATCCGTTTCCAAGACTTGGCTTATAGATCGAAGATATCAGCTATAAATCGAGAATTAAATTCGTTTGTTAAGAACATAAAATTGCCTTAGTCTTGAGTAGCTGATTTTTTCTGGGAGTCCAACTCCTTTCAGTTGCTTTGGGAGACAAATCCCTTTCTTAAATCAAATCATAAATAAATTAGTAATACGTAGGGTTATTAAATTTATTGGAATATGCCAAACAGCCAAACTAGCAAATTCCCCTGTGTGGCGGATCTAAAACGGATTACATTCCTCTCTAAGGATTCTTATACGCTTCACATTCCTTCGATCAGTTCAGGATGGTGGTGTCATAGCGAATGCTATTGGAATGCGAGGTGGTCACGACATCCACGAGGTCTCCCATGCGCGCCAGGATCGGCCCACAAGTGGCGCCAACCACGTGCTCCAGGAAGAGCAACTGCATGCGCAAATAAAGGGTCAAGGCTTCGGGGAAGGAAGTGCAGAAATGCTGCATCACCAGATTCAAACGGATCATGTTGCAGCAGCCGTTGATCAGGAGGGTAATGAGCCAGGGTGCTACGAACCAGGCATAGTGCTTGGGTATATTGTAGCGACTGGCCTGGAACTTTTGGCGCAGCCAACCGCCTCGGATCTTGTTGACGGCAATGTTGGATTCGGAGTTCTTGAGAATGGATTTGGTCTTCTGTTGTTGGCTGGGCTTGGGGGCGCGTTGGTGGAGCCAACAGCCGGCAATGACGGCCAAGGAGTTGACGACGGCCTGCCAGAGCATTTTGTGGTGGTACTCGTAGCCCACGTGGATCTGGAGAGTGCGGTCGACATTGGAATTGCCGGACTTGATGTTGGCTGTGACCTCGAAGACGGGATAAACGTGGACGCATAAATGCACTAAGGTCAGCGATAAGAAGAGTGCTAGATACTGTAATTTAGACATATTTAAAAATCAAGAAAACAAAAAACCGAATGGTTTTTCTTTGTAGATGTTTTGAGAATTTTGATTATGATTTGTAACGGAGCCTGTAGGGGCTAAAATTACAATTTAAATGCCTCCTACGATTTGATTTTAGAATTTTTAGCGCGACAACAAACAGTGTGGCCGTATATTTTTACTGGCCTTAACAGAGTGACCGTATAATTTTTGTTTGCCTATATAAACAGAGTTACCGTACTAATTATTCAACTACGAATGCAATGCAATGTCCTACATTGAAAATTTTAAATTTCAAAAATATAAAGAAGTCTTTTTTATTTAAAAGTATGCAAAAAAATTAATTTAAAAATGAAATAAAATTTAAAAAGCTCCCCCACAAAAGCTGGGCTGCTATAAAACTCGGACGCACCGGCTGCTTGTCAATATTTGACAGAGGTGGCAACCCCCAAAAAAAACCTCACAACGAAATCGGCGTGCCAATTTTTATACATTTCAATTTTGCTCCAAGTGTGGTTTTTAAAACTTTAAATTGAAAAAAAATACATAATGGCGGGCGCTATTGCCCACGATCTAACCGAAAAAGAGCGCACCGCCGATGTCGAGCCGGGCTCAGTCAGAGATTTCTCTGAATTTAAAATACACCGCGATATACTCAAATCCCTCAAAAAACACAATTTCTGTGTTCCCACAAAAATCCAAAGCGCCGCAATTCCAGTCGCTCTCGCCAACATTGGTAAGCATTTCCTTATTTTCCTAGTCCTACCTATAAATAAGAATACTCTTTTCAGATCTTCTGATTCAATCCAAAAGCGGCACCGGCAAGACTCTGATTTTTGTGCTGACCGCTTTGCAGCATTATTCGAAGACCTTAAAAAAACCGCAGGCTATTATCATTGTGCCCACGCGGGAGCTGGCTATCCAAGTGGAGGACACACTGAACGGCCTGGGCGAGTTCCTGAAGGGTTTCCTGGCGGTGAGTTTCATTGGCGGCACAGACGTGAACAAGGATCGCTTGCGCCTCCGCAATGGCCGCGTGATTGTGGGCACTCCCGGCCGCCTGCTCCACCTGCTGGAGAACAATGTGATCGACACATCCGACATTAAGCTGCTGGTGCTGGACGAAGTGGACCAGTTGTACAAGGTGCCAAAAATGCGCGAGACCGTGGAAGCTGTGATGAAAGTCTTGCCCCGAAAGTGCCACATGATTGCCAGCAGTGCCACTTACCCGAATGACCTCGACAAAGTGCTGTGCCGGGAGATGCTCCAGCCGCTGCTGATTTCAAACAACGAGCGCGACGCTGTGCTCGTGGGCATCCGTCAGTTCGTGCTGCTGATTCCCCAGCAGCTCAACAGCATGCACGAGATGAGGGCCAAGTTGCGGGCCGTCAAACAGATCTTCGACCAGCTGCCCTACGAGCAGTGCATCATCTTCTCCGGCTCCAAAATGCGGGCCGATTCCTACTGCAACTATTTGCGCGCCAGCGAAGTTGACTGCGAACTCATGTCCTCCTCCATGAAGCAGAACGAGCGCCTGGCCGTCTTCAAGGACTACCGGAACTTCAAAGTCCGCACCTTGATAGCCACGGACCTGATGTCCCGCGGGGTCGACTCCTCCCATGCCGACGTGGTCGTCAACATAGACATGCCCAGGGATCATGTCACCTACTTGCATCGTATTGGCCGCGCCGGACGCTTCGGCTCGAATGGCATTGCGGTGACGCTGATCTCCTCGGCCAGAGATGCCGAGATTTTCAAGGAGCTCATGCGTGAGGCTGGCCGGGCCATGGTGGTGTACAAGTTCCCCGAGGAGTTCCCCGAGGGCCGCACTTTGTGGGACTTGGAGTCGCACGAGCTCTCATATTTCGTCAGGGGCTGCGGCTCCGGCAAGGAAGTCACCGCCGAACAGTTCCGCAAAGACCAGTCAGACGCTCAGAACGGGGAAGAGCCACCGCCCAGCCCTGGTGTTTCCAATCAGAAGCTCTTCACCCAAATGCTGCTCGATGGTCCGCCAAAAGATCAAGCCAAAGATCAACCGAAAGTGGAGGCCAATGAAGAAGCCATGCAGCCGCCCGCTGTGGAGGTTCCTCTCGACGAACCCGTCATCAAGTCAGAGATTGTGGAAGTTCCTGCCGGCGAGCCGGAGTTGCTTTCCGAGGCACTTGAAATCAAGTCGGAGCCGAGAAAATTGGAGGCTGAGGAAATTCCTGTCAGCGAGCCGTCCATCCAGTTGGCAGCATTGGAAGCTGAGGCAGTTCCTGTCGAGGATTCGTTCGAAAAGTCGATTAGTGCCATGTTGGCGGCCTTGGAGGCTTTGGAAGTTCCTACCCTCGAGCATCTCACTGAATCAGTTCCTGACTTGACTCAGCCATGGAAGGTTGTGGAAATTCCTGCCGGCGAGCCGGAGACTAAGGAAGTTCCTACCGTCGAGCAGCTCACTGAATCAGTTCCTGACTTGACTCAGCCATGGAAGGTTGTGGAAATTCCTGCCGGCGAGCCGCTTATGGACTCTGCCTCGGTGCCTAAGGAAGATCCTGCCATTGAGCCGCTCACTGAATCAATTCCTGTGGAAATTCCCGCCGACGAGCAGCTTATCGATTCTGCCTTGGAGACTAAGGAGGTTCCTGTCGAAGAGCCGCTCACTGAATCAATTCCTGTGGAAATTCCTGCCGGCGAGCAGCTTATGGACTCTGCCTCGGAGCCTAAGGACGTTCCTGTCGAAGAGCCGCTCACTGAATCAATTCCTGACGTGAATCAGCCATGGAAGGCTGTGGAAATTCCTGCCGTCAAGTCGCCCATCGAGTCCATTTGTGCTGCAGTGGCCGCTGAGCTCCAGCGGAAGGCCTTGGCGGCTGTGGAAGTTCCTGTCATTGGCGCTCCTGCCATTGAGCCCGACTTGCCCCAGGAAATTAACTCCAACGGTTTGCCCATCATATCAATCGAGGTTGGCCCAACCGCCGTGGCTTCGCCTTTGAAAGAACCTCAGATGAAAGAGGAATTACCCTCGGCCCTCCCAGCCAGTGATATCGACACCAAGACTTACTGCCTGGCAGTGCCCATCGAGCGCAGCTCCACAACCCTCCAGCCCTTGGGCGCTTCCAATACCTTCGACGATGCCAGCAGCATTGTGTCGGACTCCATGGAAATCGAGAACGGCTACGCCAGCGATGCCTCGTACGCCACCAACTTCACCGCCAGCGACGAGGCTCTCATCTGGCAGCACTACCACGAACACAAGCGGCTCCAGGACCGCTGGGCGTTGGCCCGGCGCTCGTTGCTCTACAACTGGCGGGTCCTGGCCTTCAACCGGTCCTTGAAGCTTAAGCAGCGCTGCCGCTCCAAGGAGCCCACTTTGAAGGGGGCCAAGAAAATGTCTAAACTCAAGGAACAGAAGGCTTTGCTGATGAAGTTCGAGGACTACGACGGCGTCGCCTCGCGTATTCAGGCCTACGCCTGGAAGAAGAACTTTAGCCGCCGGCAGACCACCAAACTCTTCGAGAAGTTCCACGAGGCCATCGAGTATTTGTATTACACCGACCACAGCGCCCAGGCCCAGCCGAGCACTGCGGATGAGGTGGTGGTGACACCGCCGCCACCACCGCCGCCGTCGCTGCTGGAGATGGCGGAGCAGATGCTGCAAGAGGTTTTGCCGCTGGAGCCGTTGGACCGCCTCAGTGTCCATGTGAATCAAGCCATTGACATTGTCCCTTCGCCGGAGCTGGTGGTGGAGGCTTTTGACCTGGACATGGGCTCCGAGGTGGATTCGGCCAGCTATGTGGGATCTGTGATGTCGCCTTCCTCCAGCGGCTTCGTGGAGAGCGTGAACTCGGCCTCCTCCGGCATCGACACCTCCGAGTATGACGACGATGGCTACGACTTCGAGGACGAGTACGAGGAGGAGGAGGACTACATGGATGAGTTGGGCGAAGAATTAGAAGAAGAAGGCTTCGAGGCAGCCGACAGCGAGGGCTCTGACGAGTACCACGAGTTGAACACCAGTTCCCAGGGCTCCGTGGAGGACGAGAGCTGCTCCGAGGAGGAGGACGAGTCGCCGCCCGCCATGACCCAGGCCCACTTCCAGCAAATGTGGGAGACCACCTACAACAACATGAGCCAGTGGATCCAAAGCTATGTGTCCTCGATTTCCTTGATGAACAACAACGCTTAGCGAGGGACAAAAGTTTCCTTCTAAGAAACCGAAAGCATGTGATTTTCTTTCTGGTCTCTCAGAGGCGGAGAAAATGGAAAATGTTTCCTTAACTGTAATCAAAGATTTTTGCATACGAAATGCATAGAAAACTTTACGTTTGTTTTTCACTTTTCTAAATAAATCAAAGTACAAAACTTAACTATTTTTTTATCGTACTCAATTTTGTAAACCGACAGCAGAATGTCCTTAAAAAAAATTGAATAAATCGAAAGTTAAACATTTCAAAATATTTTTTAGAAAATTTCGAATATTATTTAATTTAATTTGATTTTTTTATGAATAATTTGAAATTCCTTAAACCTTTATTTTTTTATTATAATATTTTTCATAATGAAAATTTGGCTCGGTGAGCCTATGATTTTTTTTATAAATTGCTTTTTTCTTAATTTAAATTAAATGGAAATACAATTCGTTTTTTGTTTAAAAAATATAATTAAATATAAATTCGCTTAAAATTATTTTCTTTTGTAAGTTGTTGATTTCTTTTCTGGTTAAAAACATATAATTTATTAATTAAGGAAGATGCGTTTTGTTAAAAGAAAAATAAATAATTTAAAATCTTTAGATGTAAAATTTATGATATTTTTATAAATGGCTTTTTTCTTAATTTAAATTAAATGGAAATACAATTCTTTTTTTGTTTAAAAAATATAATTAAATATAAATTCGCTTAAAATTATTTTCTTTTGTAAGTTGTTGATTTCTATTCTTTTTAGAAACATATAATTTGTAAATTTTTGTTTTTATTAAAATAAAAATCTCTAGTATATGTAAAATTTAACATTTTTTTATTTTTTAAATATTTTTTTTTGGTATTAAAGAGAATTAAATTTAATGTTTCTTGGAGAGTATTCGGGAGCTTTTTTATAAGAAATATTTAAAAATTCTATATTTCGATTTTAGGCTCTTAAAAGATCATTAAAGACGACTCAGTAACCTTTGGAAAAAAGCCTGAATGGCTTGAAATAAAGGACGCTAAGGATAATAATAAGGTTCCTTGACCTGTCGCCATTGATTGCTGCCCATATTCCTCGTCTTCGATGTTATGCAAAATATAAAGATATAAACTAAATTTATTTACATTTCTCGCCCGCAATGATTTTGTTTTAATGTTTTTCTTAGAATTTTGAAAGCAGTTAGCGCGCTTGGCTCAGCGGCAGGCCAATCAATTGCGTGTTTGTATCACCACAGCGCCCATAAATCATTGGATGCGAGGGCAGCATCACAACTCCCCCCAGCCCTGGCCAGATTCGATATGCCGGCGCGGCCCGATTGTGGCGAAGGTGGTTCGCCCTCGGGCCGGAATGGAGCGGCAAATGATCTGCGTGCACTTGCGTTCCAAATCCAATAAGGAGCGTGAGAAAATTCAACAATGAATGCAAAGTGAGCCGCGCAATCGGCTGGGCCCCCAGCGATGCCAGCTGAGCGAGAGCGATGACAAAATTTTGCAACGCTGTTTTTATTGTTGCTGTGGTTGCTGTTGTTGTTGCTCAATTCGATTAGCGATAAATGCGAACGCGTCCGTGATGCGAAAAATGTTGTTGCCGTTGGAACGCCGACGGGGTGCCGATCGCTGGGAAGCTTGCAGGTGTTAAGCTTTATAATGATGTTAACATTTTTATGGCCCACAACGAAATAAACTTAAAAATTTGCTCAAAACGAGAGAAAAAAAAAAAAAAACACAAACGACACAATCGTTTTGCGATGTTCGCCATAAATGGGCAGGTGATTTGCCGGCTCGGCTTGGTTGTAATTAAAATTAAAATTGTTCAAAGTCGTCAGGAATTTTGAGAGGCCAAAGTTAATTGCCCAGCCCGACGCATTACTCATACCCGAAAAATAGGATCCCTTGCGAAAGATCGAAGATCTTTTGCCAATTCTTCAGAAACAGAAATCAACTTTCAATTAAGAGAGGAAAGTGTCCTGCGGGATTAAGAATGATTTAATAAATGGTTCAGGCGAATCTTCGGGAAAGCTTTGGTCTAAGGACCGTTTTTAGGATCTCTAATTTTCAATGAAATGTTTTTCTTTAAAGTAGAAATTCCATTATATTTAAATGAGCTCTGAATCTGAGACTGTTTGAGATATTTGAGAGCCTAAATTCTTTGTCTTTAAAGACTTTTTTGTAGCTCAAGATCAGATATCAAAACAGACACTTAAAAGACCTCGTAGCTATTTTCTTGTAAAGAGAATAAGATAATCTTGTTGCTGCACTTGAGGTGCCCTGAGCTGGTCCAAAGATTTGAATATTACAAATTTAATGAGGCCCGCGGACCGCCTACCGTGGGCGCATCTTCTTTCACTTTTATCGCCGAAACTACCCATTCATAAATAAAAGTCACCATTAATTACATTTTAGTATAAACAACATGGCATGGCCGTAATTATTCACTCACTCAAACGGACGGACGGCGACGACGACGACGCTGCCAAAAACGCTAGCAAAACGCACGCAATTCGAACGCCAACCACGTTGACAAAAATGATCTGTGGGCAATTATAATGAATTATTTTGACACTTTAGGGTTTCGTTGTTGTTGTTTTTGTATTTTGGACTTTTTGCGCAAATGCTCAACGCTCGCAAAAAAAAAAAACTAAAAATGCATAACCACAAAATTTATGCGTTCCCATTCGCTGTCGACATGAAACGCGATTTTATTGCATTTTAAATATGATAAATAAACATATGAAAGCCTCAAAGGAAGGCAATTGCCTAGCCTGCCTGCGTTCATAGATGGTTTTTATATGCAAAATAGAATCTTTAGGTAAATTGCATGTGCCAGAAAAATCGGCTTCCAGGGAGCGCCATGGAAAATTCCAAAGAATCTGTTTTTAATTGGTGAAAAATTGTTGAAATTATCCACGCTGATTTGTTGTAGCCGTGGCAGTTGCAGTTCCAGTGGCCGTGGCGTCCACCAACATTTGCCCCCAAGGGTTAATACGTGGCAGCCGTAAAAAAGCAAAAATTGCAACCGCCTTGCCAGCGATTTGCGGGCGATTTTTAACGCCCCAAAAGTTTTCTATGTTTTACACAACAAACTTAAATGGGAAAACTCTTTATTTAGATGGGGGAATCTAGGCGAAATAGCATAGAAAATCCCAAGATCCCATGACAGCCATTGGCAGCCCACGTGACTGTTGAGAATGCCTAACTGTGAGGCAAATGTCGGCAAATCCGCTTTACTGGTTCCCAGGCGACTTACCAGCAACAACAACAGCAACAACGGCCATGCGAGCCGCTTTAATTGCTGCCGCTGCTGTTTTAGTCAAGTGATTTTTCTAATGCAATTTTCAAAAGCTTACGCAACGGCACGACGACAGTTGCCGCAGCCAACAACAACAATGGCCAACATGTGGCAACCTACCGCCGCCTTGAACGTGTTGAACGGCGCATAATTAACGCAGCCGCCGTTGCAATGTTGCTAGGGACAAAAGCCGGCGGCAAACCGGCCAACAGCCGCGCACAAAGTTCTCAGCCGGCAGCGGCGGCCTTTTGTTTGTGGCATGGAGTCTGTGGCGGCTGCTAATCATTCCACGGATACGCGCATATTTTGCATTTTCAAATTCTTGCATTTCGCGCATTTTGATGGCCC
>JBAMCP010002376.1:0-12845 GCA_037075105.1 Lissocephala sabroskyi | reverse complement strand
GGCCGCCAGAGGGCGCTGCAAACATTACCGCCACTTCGCCTCCAAATCCGTCAACGCAAATCCTCGAATTATGAAGGACAATCAGTTCACGAAACTGGTGGGCAACGGCGTTATCCTAGTCCCCTACGAAACCACCCATGTCCCCAAATACTACGACTGGATGCGCATGAGCGCCGAGCTACGCGAGCAAACCGGCTCCGAGATCCTCTCCCTCGACGAGGAATACGAAATGCAGCTCGGCTGGCGCATGGACAAGGACAAGCTCACCTTCATCATCCTCAGCAAGCAGCTCTACCAGGACACCCACGAAAACGAAGTGGCCGCCATGATCGGCGACGTCAACATCTTCCTCCACACCGACCCCGACACCCAAGAGATCCTCGGCGAAATCAACATCATGATTGCCGAGCCCGCCGAACGCCGCAAAGGCTACGGCCGCGAGGCCCTCCTGCTCCTCCTCAAATACGCCGAGACCTACCTGACAGTCGACGCCTTCGAGGCCAAGATCAACGAGACCAACGTCAAGTCCATCGAGCTCTTCAAGTCCGTCAAATTCGACCAGCTCCCCGGCACTTCCTACTTCCACGAGGTGTCCCTCTACCGCCGCATCAGCCCCGACTGGGTCGACTGGCTCAGCGGCCAAGTCAAGCTGAACTGCCAGGCCTATGCGAACTTTGACCCCCGGGCCCAGCCCGTCCTGCCCGACTTCACGCAGCCCTTATAGTTGTGGGACTACTTCAATGTGGAGTTCTATTTGTATGTGTATGTGATTTGTGTGTACGTGTATATGTATGTGGTCCTGGCCTTCTAGGGGTCCCCACTCCCCCCATAGACAATACCTTCCAAATTCTAAAGTCACCCGCAAAAAAAAATATAAATTTAATTGACGATGCAATTGCTTAAATTTTGACAAACGTCAACATTTTTGAATCGAAAAGGGAACTAGTACTGACATGCAACATTGAGTACTAATTATCGAAATGCAGCCTTAATGTTTGGAATCAGCTTTGCTTTTTTGCCTGTTTTATTTAAATTGTACTATTTTAGCGATATATGTGTATGCTATAAATGTGTTTTTTATTTTCTTGCAATTTTTAAATCATTTGGGAACACAAAATTTGCTTATGTTATCGGCAACTTAAATACACGTCCGATAGGTGGCGCTGTAGATTGGTGTGCGCTGTGATTTTAAATTCCCTTTTAATTTACATGAATATTTTAAAATTTAAACCCTACAACTTTGTAGTTTTTACAGTTGCCGACGCTATCGTCCAGTGAACTGGCCGCCAGCCCTGCCCGACGGACACTTCTCTGCCCTTTGCCCAGTCGCTGTGGATTCTCTGGTCAGATTGCCCAAGGGGCGGGGCACCGGCATCATTAGAATCCGAGGACAAGGACGGGGAGGATGGCCACCATGACCCTTGACTGTGCATTTTTGCTGGATTTACTAATTTGGCGGCGCGTTTGGCCTTCGCTCTGCTGACACTGACATTGAAAATCGCGCATTTTCTAAGATTCTTAACTTAAGCGCCCACTCCTCGAGCCTTTTGTGTACAAATTTCGAGTGCCTTTGGCCACAAATTCCTTTTGTGCGTCGGCAGTGCGCCACATTTGAGGGCTGTCAAAGCGGAAAAAGGCTCAGCACACACGGATATTTGCTGTGTGTAAAATTCCCTTCATGACTTCTGCCTCTACGCACCAACCGCAGGCACAGGGAAAGGACAGCGGCAGCGCCTGCAACGACGACGGCAACGATGGGGGCTTTTAAAATGCACACAGACGCTAATTCCAGCGGCAGTGGAAAAAATGTCGGATTAAAAATAATGACAGCATAAACAAGTGCAAGTATATAAAGTCCGTGGCAGTGCCTGTGCCTTGAGCGTGTCCTTGAAACGGCGAGACCTCGACTAGCTACGTAGGAATTTTTATTGCAGTCGAGCCAAGCCAAGCCAAGCACTCGGCTATAAATCCGTTTACCGTTTAAACGTCACGGCCCCTCCTCCTGCGGGGAAAGCTCGGTCCGGCCGTTGGGGCGTGGCGGGGCGGACGCGCAGGTGCCTCCTGCATTTCATTGCCATTGTTAATGCAGATGTCTGCAGCATAAAATGATGGTCGGACTGGCTGACGGGCAGTGCGGATCCTGCGGAGGCCTCTCTGCCGACCTTAACCTGTAAATTCTGCTGCAGCTCCTGTCGCCATTTCGCTGTGTGAGGGACATAAAACCAAAGCCCAAGGACACACAATCAGCTCGGCTTCTATTAGAAAAATAACAACCGATGCGGGCGATGGGCTAGGTGAAATTCCTGGCGTTCTCTGCCAAGGACAGCGGGCGAAATTCTTGTCGGCTTAGCTTGCCATCCTGCTGTTATCAGTTGCTCATTCTCTCCACCTGTACCAGGGCGTCATCGCATAAATATGAATTATCGATAAAATAAGCTGCCTCTTCCCCCAGCCCTCGCCCAGAGCCGCATAATCAGCTGACTGCTAAGTTTATAACTTTGCTTCTTTTTTTCTCTTTTTATTGTGTTTTTTTACGTTTATTGTCGCTGGTGGCGTGGTGGCCGCAAATGAAAAAAGTTTGATGAGAAACGAAGCGAAAAACTTCTTAAATATGCAAAAATTCACATTGCAAATCGACGGGCCCGAGCCCATCAATAATAAAAAGGACGAACGTGGGCGGAGCTCCTATTGGTGTCCTGGCTAAATTACATAGACCCACATATCAATTAAGTGGCCCGAGAGCCGCCTAAGCGGATAACAATTCACCTCCACCTCCTCTGGGCGTGCCGGGTGCGTGCATTTGAAAAGTGAGCGAGATAATTTTTCGGGCAGCTTTTGTTTGGTTTTGGCTTTGGCCCGGGCCACTTTGATGAGCAGCTGCCTGCCAGCCTGCCAGGGACGCTTGAGCCTCGAATTCTGGCTGGTTCAACAAATAAATTTATGCACAGGGCCTGGCGGGGCAGGGAGGGTCGGGTCGCTGGGTCGGTTGGTGTACCTTCATCATCAGAGTTTCCCTGGAAAAACAAAGAAACGAAATTATTATGATGCCCCAAAAATGTCGAGGTGACTGCGGTTTACGACCAAGGCCGCCTGCCCGCCCACAAGTTGAAGGCGTAAATCCTTGTTGGCTGTTGGTTTAGTTTCCTTCCAGCCCTGTTAATCCTGCATTGTAATTATGTTAATTTACCCGCCGTATACGCAATATTTGCCCGTGTGCCCGCCATTAAAGAGCGCGGAAGATCTTAAAGTTCCCCCGCTGCGAAATGAAACAGCAACAACCGCGGGGCCGAGCCACGCAGTGGATTTTTTCGGTGTCTGAACTTTGGCTTCCGTTTCGTTTTCGTTTTGTGTTTGCGCAGGGCATCCGCTTCCGCTGGAGCCGCCGGCCCGACCCACACACACAGACACATGGGCCCAGCCTAATGGCAGCCTCACGTGTCAGCTTGGAATTTATTGCCGCCCCAAAGAATCCACACTAATTTCTCAAACTCGCTGTCTTATGGAATCGGCATTGTCCTGGCAACAAAAATCGATGCGCATTCCAGAGCCCTCGGCTAATTAGCCTGAGTTGTCTTACTTCGCCGCGACTTTATCTTTTGTCATTTGTGGGCGTGGGCCCCCTTTCAGCCTGGCCGTGGCACAATGAGCCTCTCGCCGCGGCCATTTCAATAGTTCATAAAGTTTTTATGGAGCTGACCAATGTCCTGGGTCAACTATCGAGAGGCCCGGGGCGCAAGATTTACGGCCATCGGGCGTTATTGTTCGCCATTCGGATGCGATTCCGGTTGCGGTCCCGGCGCCCAGCACCCCGCACCCGCGCTGGTATTGGTAATGCATGTTTTGTAATTGCCAGCCATGCATCAAATCCTGGCAGCCAATTTGGCAATCAATACAAAATGCGTGCGCTGGCCATTAACACATAATCAACGCCCGGGCAAGGGGGTAGGGCCATAAAATCCCTGAAAGAGGCTGGCCACCTTCATTAAATTAGGGCCCTCTCCACTCGAAGGATGTGGCCCGGTCTTGGCCGAGGTAATTGCCTATAATCGTCCACTTAACATGAGGCAAACTTTATGCCTGCTCTCGAATGGAATTGACGATGCTGATGGCAGCAGGTTCTGGTCGATTGATCCTGGGCTTCTTCCTGTCCGAGTCCGTAAAGTGCCGGGCGCCCGGCCATAATTCGGTTGATTATTGTTGGCCATTCGGGCCACATGCAAAATGTCCGTGTTGCCCGGGCCAAATACAAATGCCATCTGACCATAAACCCGATGATTGCCCCAACCACTCCGCTGGGCTGGCTGGCTGTTGGGGACATGGACACAATGGGCTTAGAGTCGGTCGATTTTGGTGCGGATGACAAGCGGCGGAGGCGGGCGGTTGTTGACTTTTGTGGTCGTCGTTCCAGCGGTCGAACGGCTCATTCGTGCCAATTGTAAGTTTTAATGTTCGCCGATCTGCGCTTAAGTCCAAATGGTTGTCAGTTTTTATCGAACTTTTCGTATCGATTGGTGTTCAGTGCAGTTTGGGACAAAAGAACACACAGACAGATGAGCAGACTGGCAGAGAGGTGAACAAAAAGATAAATAGATAAAACAGACAGACAAACAGGCAGATGGGAAGGCGGAGAGATGAACAGATAACAGACGAAAGATGGAAGAAAAGATCGTTAGATAAACAGATGTAAAGGCGGAGGAGAATTGGGCAGACAGATGGGCACATTGTTAACAGGCAGACGGTTAGTGGAGTTGACATGTAGGCAGATGCACAGACAGACAGTTGGAGCGAAGAACGAAGAAATGGGCAGACAGGCAGATGGACACACAGTTCACAGGCAGTTAGGCGGGCAGGCAGATGGACAGACAGACAGATTGACAAATATACAGATGGACAGTTGCCAGATGGACAAAAGTTTCTCTCCTTTCAGAAGATTCGTAGATGGAGAGACAGAAATGAGCAGACAGAAAGATGGACAAACAGACAGATGGGCAGTTGGCTTGTAGAAAAGAGGGCAGACTGGCAACGGATAGAAGCTCCTCTCCCCTCAGACTAATCATAGATAGACAGATGGACAGACAGAAAGTTGGACAAGCAATCAGATCGTCAGACAGACAGACGGACAGACAGAGAATGACGGGTAGGCAGTTAGTTGGACAAACTGACAACAGACAGAAATCCTCTTACCTCAGACGATTCGATGCTGGACAGACAGATGGACAGACTGACAGCGGACAGAAGCTCTTCTCCCCTCAGAAGATTCGTAGATGGACAGACAGACAAATGGACAGATTGGCAACGAACAGAAGCTCTCCTGCTGGTGGGTGTCTTTGCTTAGCCAAGTTTCGCACCAAACACGAAATTCATTCAACGCCCACGGAAAAAACAAGGTCACTGGGCGTGGCGGGGCATGCGGTCGGACGGGTAAATGGAATTTGTGGAATTCTGCTCAGTGCCTAATTAAAACCACACCCACGGCCACCCCAGCCCGCCGCCGCCCCCTCGACAGCCTGCCATTCTCCACAGGCGATTGAACAATTTGTAGTTTGAAGTGGTTAACCCCGAACTGGCGGCCCGTCCTTTTGGCCGCCGTCATTATGGTCAAAAGTCAAAATCACTTGGATCCAATAGGCCGGAATAATATCAAAAGCTTGGGCTGGGCAGAGGATATTTTTGGGCCTGTCTGGGTGTCTGTGGACCCAATGGCCCGTTAATGAAATAATTAAAGCAAAGATAAATGAAATTTCGTTGGGCAAAGTTCAAGGCAACAGCGAGTGGGCGTGGCTGCTGGCCGGAGTCATCAATTTTGGGCGCTGGCCGGGCTGACCCAACGGACGCCGCCAATGACCCAACCAAGCATGCAATTTTGCAGCTTATTTATGGGACTCAAGGCAGCCTCAGCGGCCCAGTCAAGCGCAAGGAGACAAGGACGATCACCCGCTTGGCAGCCCACACTGAGCAAAACTTGCGAAATAAAAGTTTTCCGCTATTTGATTTGTGGTCCTTCCTCGGTCCCTGGAATCTATTGACCAAGTCCAACCAGTTAAAAGCATTAGGCTTGGTCACAGGATTACCCCAGCCGGGGAAAACTTTTGCCCGGCCCTTGTTAGCCTTGTGGCTGTGGCCCGTGGTCCGCGGTCTGTTGGCTTCGGCCCACTTCCTGGCCAGCTTTTGTAGGAGTTGCCGGCCGCGGCGGATGTTCGTTGTTGGTGGGACCGCGGACGCGCCAGGATGCGCCAGAAATGACGGCACTTCCTGGCCAGTTGGTTTATGGGGCCGCTCCAGCCTGGCCAACCCGGTGGTCAGCACTTGGGAGCTTTTCTTTAATAGTTCGAAGATTCGGGAAAATCCTCATCTGTCGTCCGCGGGTGGAGGAAGGGACTTCAGCAATCCGCTTGAGTATTTTGGCCAGCCAAACAGAATTGAGTCTTCTCGGGGAGAAGGACTAAAGGACCAGTGGTCGGCCCGGGGGGCGGGGAGGGTTTGGGTCGGTTTGGCCCACTTGTTTGCGGTTTGCTTGCCGTCGTCGTTGACGTCGTTTGCCTTTTGCCGGCAAATAGAATGAAGAAAGCTTTTAGCAGGATACTTTACGCAAATCCCCTGAGAAAACATTGCCCCACTTTGCCAGGACAGCCGGCCCGCCGCCCAGCGCCATCATTAAAAGTTAAAAAGGATTTTCAACGGATTTGCGAATTTGGCTGAGCGTGGCAATGGGCCGGCTTGTTGGGCGCCCTTCGGCAAGGCAAACAAAGCCATCAATTTACATATCGTAAGTATATGACTGAAAATTGAAGCCACTCCCCCCGCCCACCGCCCACGACGGTTGTCTTTTTAAATCCTCATCACCGTCAGCCATGTGAAGCGTCCTGGCGGCTTCGTCTCCTCCTTTTTTTTCTCTTTCAAATTAGCCAAATGGTTAGGCTGAGGGGGCGGGGCATACCACGTGTCCTGTTCACTTTGCCCCTCGTTCATTTGAGGCGCCTCTGGAAAATCCATTTTGCTTTTGGCCTGTTGAACTTTCAGGGTCGGGCGCAAATTGACAGCCTGTGAGTTTTATTTACACCTGATGTTCGCAAAACACCGGCGAAGGACTCACAGCCATCCTTCCAAGTTAATCTACTCGGATGGGGGGGTTAAGAGACTTTCCTCAAAGATCGATGGAGTTTTATATTCCAAAAGATGTCGGAGAAGCTTTCGCTTTAAAAGGAATTTAATGGAGTCCTTTTAAAAAGTCGGTTTGTTGAAGAAGATATAGAGAAATAGAGAAACTTTAAAAAACATTTAAAGAGTTTAAAGAGTTTAAAAGTCTCAAAGATTTCAATAACCAAAAAGATGTTTTTTATTTATAATGATTCTCTGGACATACAAGGAATAAAAATTTAGTCTTTCAGAGAGTTTGTTGGAAGCGTATTTTTAGGATCCTGTAATTGGGTAAAGTGTTCTAGAAATCTTTTCAGATTTTTCTACCGATTCTTAAGATTTTTAGCTTCCTTAAGTTTCTCTATTTTTTAAGGGAAGAAAATAAATCCGATATTGCATGATAGGACATTAAGTAGGAATAGACGAAGAGCTCTATCTAAATCACCCAGTGGACAATAAATTCCTCTCAAAGACAAAGCGACCAGAATTTATTAACTGACATTAACGTGAAAATTGCTCGGATTTTTAAAACTAGCTGGGCGCCATTTTCTCAATTATCTTTCGCTTTTTAGAAGACAGAGCGTTTTCTAACACTTTATGGTTTTAAAACTTTAAGACAGTCGATACGAAAATGCTTTCCAACACTGACCACAGGCAAAAATTAAATTCGATAAAATTTTAAATTTTTAATTGATTTTTAACTTAACTCCCTTGCCAGTCGTTTACCGATTGGAAGTTTGTCTTTAACGTATTTGCAATTTGACTGGACGCTTTCCAACACTGGCTTTTGTCAGAAAACAAAGTGTGCTGCGTTTTTTCTGTTTTGTTGGTTCGACTGCATGTGTAAAGCAAAATTCTCAAGTATCCAAATATCACAAATCGCAACCAAAAGAATGTCCCACATCGACAATACCTTCATCCAGCTGAGGGCCCGCCTCAACGCCCAGGACATCAAGCTCTGGAAGGAGCCCTACTACTTCGACGACATTGGCAGCGTCGAGGTCGAAATGGACCGCCTGGCCAACGAGCTAGCCGCCGAGCTCAGCATCAGCGTCTCCACCTGCCGCTGTGCCCTCAACGAGCTCCAGGACAACGCCCTCCGCAAGCTGGCCTCCCGCCGCGAGTTCAACGAAACCGGACGCGCCACCTTCAACGTTCGCCGGGTGGACAGCAAGGGCGGCACGGCCACCATGCTGGAGGTGAAGTGCTCCCTCACCGATTTAGGCGCGGACCTGCAGCAGCAGATTGCCACCAGCCTGAACGTAAGCAATCCCAGCCACGTAAAGTGCATTTCAGCGGGCAGGATTGTGGCCCCGCATGTGACCCTGGCTGCCCAGGGCATGAAGAACAACCAGCAGGTGATGGTGATTGTGGGCGGCGACGACGCGGACACCGCCTTGTACGAGCGCATCCGGGACATCAAGGCCGACGTGGAGGCGGTGGTGGATGCGGAGCGCAGCTTCCTGGACATGGAGGACCAGGACGGCAATCCCGTCTTCATGCCTCCGGAGGAGAGCCGCTCCCTGCTGATGGCCATGGGCTTCTGCGAGAAGGCCCGGGCCGCCATGCGGCGGGAGCAGTACGACGAGGCCTTGCTGCTGCTGCTGGAGGCCGACGAGCGGTTCGGTTATTGCAACTCCAAGTTCCTTGAGACGGTGGACAACTATGCCCTGCTCAACCTGGACATTGTCTGGTGCTACTTGTGCCTGAAGAACATCACCCAGCTGCCGGATGCCCAGCGCCGGCTGGACGTGTGCGAGAGGAACTTCCGGCGCAGCTACGGGGAAAACTACAGTCGGCTGTATGCCCTGCGGGGCACCAACTGCCCGGAGCGGGCTTTGATCATGCGGCTGTATTTGCTGCAGGGGGTGATCCTGTTCCACCAGAACCGGCGGGACGAGTCCTACGAGAAGCTGGAGATGGCGGCCACTGCCTTGAAGGAGCTCAAGGTCAACGACGACCACCTGGCCCTGCTGGTGGAGATGGGCTACGATGTGTCCGATGCCCGCCTGGCGCTGCGCTCCTGCACGGGCAACGTGGACCAGGCCGTGCAGTTCATCCACGACCAGCGGGACAAGCTGAGGCAGGCCAGGGGCAGCTCGCGTATGGAGCGACGCCTGAACAGACGCCTGGGCCAGACCAGCGACGAGGACTGGGTGAATCCCCGCAGCGTCTGCACGCTCATGGACATGGGCTACGAGCGGAAGCTGGTGGTCGAGGCTTTGAGGCAGGCCCGGAACGATCTGCCCCGGGCCTTGGATTTGCTCCAGCGCAACTCTGGGGAGCTTGCAACAGAGGCCCTGCCCCCCCAGCCACCGGACACCGCGATGCTGGAGCTGCTCGAGCGTTTGGGCTTTGAAAGGCGCTCGGCCCGCGTGGCCTTGGAGACCACGTCCAATAATCTGCAGCAGGCCATGGACTACCTGATAAGGTCCTTCGACGACGAGGTGGATTTGATGCAGCTGATCGACTTCTTGATGACGCTGACCGGCAACGGGCCCTCGACTTCCCTAGAGGCCGAGATCAAGAGCCCAGAGCCTCTGCCGCCCAGTCAGCTGCTCCAGCTGACCCCCAGCCAGCTGAGCCTGGTGGCGGTGGCCCTGGAGCGGGCCCACAAGGAGCTGGAGAGCTTCAAGGCCTACAAGAGGTTCAACAAGGACTTGCCGTCGAATGACATGGACTATTTGGATCTGCCGCTAATACAGGAGGAGCAGATTCTGGCGGAGTACAAGAATCTGCTGGAGCACTGACCGGCGAGGTGTTCTTGTGTTTTTCGTAGATCCTGAGTGATTTGTCACAGCCAAATGTCCTGCGCATTAATCAATATAAATCAATTCACTGCCAGCTGGTGGGGCTCAAGTCTTCAATGTCGGGCGGCCGATTGCAGACGTCAAATGTCAGCCGGCGGCGGCGACTCTGGGGGCCAGGTACCAGGTCAATAAAGGACAACAAAGGGGGCCACTCTCAACAAGTGAACAGTGCCAGGCACGGCGCCAGGATCTGAAAATAATTTGCACGCAATGACAGCCAACCTGACCAGCGCCAGCGCTCCTTGCGTGCCCTCCCACCCAACCAGGCAACTTTGGGGGCCTCAAAGGCATTTTAATGATTTTAATTAACTGCATGTTTGCCTACAATTACAACGCCGGCAACGCCAGCAACAATGCAATTATGAGTCTAGCTCAAGTCGTAAACAACAGCGCCGAGGTCTCGGGTCCTGGCAGGCTCGCTGGCTCTTTTGTTTCTCCCTCTCTTGCTGTGTGTCTTGCCCGTGACACACCTCAGTTGACACAATAATTACATGAACAGAAGCCGTGTCTTTGGGTCTCCTGCAGTGCTGCAGACGCGGCGAGGGGCAGGCAGGGGGGCGGTCATTCCTTGCTGCGGGTGGGTGGCAGCGGCGGAGGCTATTAAAACCTGACATTTTGTTGCTGACAGCCTGCCCGCCTCCTGTTGATGTCGTCCTGGTCGTAGTCGTCAAAGTTACCGGCGAACAAAGACAAAGTGCGGGGGGTGGGCAGGTTGGCTTTCTATAGGGCAAATGATTGGGATTCAAAGATGCCCGCAGGTTAGATTGATCACCGTAAGGCTGACAACACAAAGGAAGATTGGTTGCCAATTTTATGGCTTCGAAAGGCTTTTCCTTCGTTCGTTGCGAAAGCTGCAAGATTTCCCATTAAAGAACAGGCGATTGGCTTGGCAGGAACGACTAAAAAATCACTACAGCATGTTTTCTATCTTTCCTTAATAATAAGGTTTTGATAGAAAGACTGGAGGGATTTCTATAGACTCCGGTTGGTTTGATTGGGAAACTCCAAGAAATTCTTCGAGAGTTTTTGTTTGAATTGCAAATTGTGCATTTCATTAGTTCCATTTCATTCTGAACTAGTTCGATTTTTTGTCTACGAAAAGAATTCAAGTCTCTTCACAAAATATCGTTAACCAATGAGTAATTTTAATCCCTTCAGATTCCCTCTCCTTGGCGAGCATTGCTTTACATTTTTCCTGTCGTAGAAATGATATAACTCCGCCGAATTAATCCATCGCCAGCTGCGCGAAGCTCTGTCGTTTGTAGAATTGCTTAAGAATCTTGAACATATTTAAAATTAGCTGGAGGTAATCCCCTGAAGTTTGGGATCTCTCTTCTCGGTTAAATGCGTGAAAACTAAGTCTACATTTCATCCTTTTTAATGAGAAAGAGTAGAAAGCCTACAAGCAACCACAGGCAAATCTTCCCAAGAGGGAAAGAAGCTCTACAAAACGCAGCTCATTTACCAAAAGGAACCTTCATAAAAGATCACAAGATTCCTTTACTTTAAGCTGTCCGGTTTAACCAGGACTCTGTCAGAATGCCTGCTTGGAATTAGTTTGGTTCTTCCTTCTCGGTGGAAGTGAACTCAATCATCTGGCGGTTCTGCGAGCTCGAGAGGAATGAAGTTATGAAGAATGAGAGCAGCTTTTCGGCATATCAAATTACCAGTTATGAATTAGTGTCGGCCACTAAAGCCAAAACAAATGGCAGCTAGTCGATCGGGCCATCAATTTCTAGACGTTTGGCTTTGGGTTCCTTCTGCAAATTTGTCTGGCTCACACAATCAATTTGTAAGATAAATTGTCCTCAACACATTCGGCCCGAGTGGGTGTGTTGGTGTGTGTAGTTTGCAGGCTGTGACACGCTTATTACTAATACGTCAACTGCCACACACGCACACTCGCTTGGCCTGACAGAGGAGCCGTGTACGGTTGATAATTATGATGACAGTGAGCTGTCCTTGACTGTCATCTGGGGCCACGCCCCGGTCACGCCCTGTTCGACCCACTCGGCGGCAACTTGTTGCACGGCGGGGAGGGGACCATGGCCCCATGACGTCGGCAGGACACGCGCTTGTAAGCGCTGACCGTAAATAGCAAGTAATTTTGTGCAATTTTTGGCCCTGACAATTGATTTATGGCCCTCCAAAAAACACAAAAAAAAACATTAGAAATACTCAAAAGCCAAACCCCGAGAGCCGCCCGAGGAGCCCGCCCCACGGGGTCAGTGGCTGTCAAGTGGTCGCCATTGTTATCGTTGTCCTTGTCATTGTCGCCTTGCCATCGTTGGTTTATGCAAAGTTTTCTCGACTGCTGCCCGCTGGGCGTGGCACACACACTCACACCGGAAGCCCAGGGCGCGGTCATTTCCATTGCGTTTTACAAGAGAATTCGTTTAGCGAATTTCATTTTCTTTTACAAAAGAATTTTCCGCAACTCCCCTCAATGGAAGTGCTATCGACCAACGAACTTGCCGATTAATTTAATCTGCGCGGCAGCTCTATGTAAATTTCTATTGCCACTTCATAATTTTCGCACAGGGTTGCTTTTGGAACGTGTGACCTTGGATTAATTTAATATGCGCGACAGCTCTATTCGAATTTCTCTTGCCCGTTTCGCGCAGGGTTGCATGGAACGGGTAACCTTGGCCGTTTGCGCCGAAGTGGCAACTCCGGCGGGCTGCCTATAAAAGCCTCGGATCGCTCGGGCCGTTCTGACTTTCGTTTTGGATCTCGCCCTGGCGACATCTCAAAATGAAAGAACACCCCATATTTTTTTTTTTTTTTTTTTTTTTTATTATTCTTTTTTTTTTTTTTTTTTTTTTTTTTTTTTTTTTTTTTTCTTTTCTTTTTTTTTTTTTTTTTGTCCTCCCCTTTTTTTTCCCCCTTTCCGAAGGG
>JBAMCP010002375.1:0-12851 GCA_037075105.1 Lissocephala sabroskyi | reverse complement strand
ATGCAGGGATGCTTTGGGGTTGCCACAGCGCGCAAATTCAAATAGGGTTGTACGTATGCAGTATGAAAGGCAATTTGTAGTTACTTTTTTAACTTCTCATGCAGGCTAATTTGCTTATATTCTTCTATTTTATTAAATTGTATTCTCTTTTTTAGAATTTACCAAACTAAATTTTAGTCTTCCTTTAATTTTTTAAATTCCATTTTTTATAATTTACTCCAATTATTTTTTTATATGCTGCTTGATTTTATGATTTTGATTTATTTTTTTCCCATATTTTTTTATATTAATTTGATTTCACGTTTTAAAAATTCCCTTTTTTAATTTAATTCCGCTCTCTTAATGGGAATTTAAATTGGCGCGCTCGAGTAACCTCCAAGGCAACCCTGAAGATCTGTGATATCGATAGTCCTCCTTTTGTATTATTATTCTTTTCACTTTCCGTTTGCGTTTTGGTGGACGTTTCGCGTTATTTACCAATTTCGCATTAATTAGCGGCCGCGTCGCAATCCGCATTGCCCCCACCACAAGCGGAAGCACACACAAAAATGAAGTTTACCTGCAGAAGATAATAAAAAACTAAAACGTCCAGAAACACAACCGGACCGACGACCACCACAATA
Source organism: Lissocephala sabroskyi (assembly GCA_037075105.1). Lineage (NCBI taxonomy): Eukaryota > Metazoa > Arthropoda > Insecta > Diptera > Drosophilidae > Lissocephala > Lissocephala sabroskyi. The sequence goes on along the minus strand of JBAMCP010002375.1, from coordinate 12,228 downwards.
GCAAACCGGATAAACCGCCCACCCACGGACTCTCCCAGGAGCCCCACACTGCAATCGAGATGCGCAAAAAGTTCTTCTACTTGGGCTGCTTGCTTCTGGCCTTGTGCACCGGCTATGCCGCCAGTGCGAATGTCCTGGCCGTGCTGCCGAGCGTTTGGAAGTCGCATTATTTATTCGGCCGCCGCCTCATGCAGCATGTGGCCGCGGGCCTCAATCACTCCATCACCATAATCAGCCCCCATGCAGGCGACAGCGGAGTCGAGATGCCCAACATACGCGAGCTGCGCGTCGAGGGCCTCAAGGACAACTGGCAGGACATGGGCATGAGCTTTGAGGCCGAGCAAATGCGCTCACAAAGCGTCATGGAGCGCTTCATCCGGCTGATCTACGCCGGCACCACCAATGTGGATTTGCTAATGGCCGATCCGCAGGTGCGGAAGCTGCTCACCAGCGGCGAGAAGTTCGATCTGCTGGTCGTCGACTTGTTTCTAAGCGATGCATTGCTCGGGTAAGCTATCAATTCTGACCTCTGATCGGCTAGACTTCTAGACCTTTCGACTTTTGTTTCGCTTGGGCAGGCTGGCTTTTCATTATGGCATTCCCACCGTTGCAATCAGTCCCACCGGCGCCAACTCCTGGCTCAACCAGATATTTGGCAATCCCCAGACAGCAGCCCTGGACCCGAGCACTTTCCTGCCCTTCACCGAGCGCATGAACACCCGCCAGAGGATCCTCAACACGCTGATGAGCCTCTTCGAGCGGCTGACCTACAAGTGAGTCAATTTGCTAGCCCGGAAAGCTTTTCTTATTGTTGGATTTTTTTCAGCTTCTTTCTGATGATTTCCCAGCAGTCTGTGTACTTGAAGCACTTTGAGTCCTTGGCAGGAGCGCGGGCCTTGCCGCACTACCGCGATCTCACCAAGAACCTCAGCCTGGCGCTGATCAACTCTCATCCGGTGCTGCAATACCCGCGGGCCTACCTGCCCAACATGCTGGAAGTGGGAGGCATTCACCTGCTGCCGCCCCACGAGTTAAAATTGCCCAACGTAAGGGAGTTTAAAATTTTCTAAGCCTTAGCTGAGTGTTTTGATATTTCCAGCATCTAAGGACTTTCATAGAGCAGGCGCCTAGCGGGGTGATCTACATAAGTTTGGGGGCCGACGTGCAGACGGGAGAGCTGCCCCCGGAGAAGCTAAGCATTTTGCTGGATGTGTTTAATCACTTGAAGGAGTTCCGCTTTCTACTCAAATGGGAATACGAGGAGTTCATTTACCCCGCCCTGCCTGAAAACGTCCTGCTGGCCGACTGGTGGCCCCAGCAGGCCATCTTGGGTAGGTCGACGCTTCCTTTTCTTTGTTGAGCGGAAAACTTTAATCGCTTTTCTTAGCCCATCCCCAGGTGAAGGTTTTCCTAAGCACCTGCGGCCTGCTGAGTGTCTGGGAGGCCATAGCCACCGAAACGCCGCTGCTTGCCCTGCCCATCTTGCCCGAACAGGAGGTTCTGGCCAAGCGCCTGCAGCTTAGCGGCGTCTCCCTGACCCTCAACTACGAGGCGCTGGCCTACGATGCCTTGCTCCATGGCATACGCCAGCTTACCCTAAACTCGAGCTTTGGCGAGCGGCTTACGCTGCTTAAAAGGAATCTACGGCCAGAGGAGGGACTGGCAGCGGCCCAAGCCCTGCAAAAAATCCAACTAATCGTGGAGACGAATGGCGCCGATTTCCTCAAGTCCCATGCCAATACCTTCAACTTCTGGCGGGCCGAGGGCCTCGACGTGGTGGCCATCATCGGCCTGGGGATCTGTGGAATACTCGCCGTGCCATTCCTGGCCATTTGCTGTACCCTACGCAAGTCGTACTACAGCCAGGCCCAGGCCCAGCGGCCCTACCGCTCTACCCTGAAGGTTGTCGGCCAGGGCTACCCGGGCGGCCAGTCTGAGCCTTTAAGGCGCACCCGCTCGGCCCAGTCGCTGTCGTCGGGACGCTCCTCGTCGTCCAGCTATTGCAGCTCAAGCTCAGCCGCCAGCACGCCGGCCACGGCCTCGACCACGCCCATGGATCTCACACCGCCGCCGCTGCCGCCCCAAGCATCACACAAGGACAAGATTCTGAACAGAAGTTTCTTCTGAAGCGCTTCGAACTATTTGTAAATTTCTTTCTCTCTGTTTAGGCTTAAGTTTGCAGGCATCTGTGTTTCGTTATAGGATTTTGTCTTTGCCCCCTTTGAGATTGTCATGTGCGTGTCGCCGAAGCGTAATTAAAAGACAAACAGATTTTTGGTTGCTTTGAAACCGTCGATCTCTCCCGCTGGCTAATGGGCGGCACTCGGCGTTTGTGCTGCTTTTGTGGCGGTTAGTTGCCTAATTAGTTGCCATGGCAAATGCGCCCGCTTTTGATGTGCACACCGGCGTGTGCACTCCATTTAAACAGAGTGCGCTTGAAGTGGCTCTCTAAGGACGTGCCTGCCTGCCGTATGGATAATAAATTGCAAGTGTGCGCTGCCCCGGCAGCGCCTGCCGCTTGGGGTGGCGATAAAGAAGCCGACACAGCGACCGACCGGCTGGCTGCCTGCTGCTGCCACCTGTTTGCATTCAATGGCCGGAAAGCGGATGTGTGTGCATCCCTGTGCCCCTTCATAAGCACCGCACAGTGGGCCCTATCAAGAGGGAGAAAGCCAGGAAAGGACTCAGAACTAGCAAAAGAAGATTGGAGATAAGGTTGGCAGGTCCCAACTGAATCCTTCACCGCAACTTCAGCGTGGTTAAGGAATAGATTAGAAGGAATATCATTAAAAGATATAAGAATCAATGCAGCCAGAAGGATAATTGATTTACCTCTCATCTTCCCATTCCATAATTCGGTCGATTTACCCAGGATTAAATGAAGGTCGCTGCGATTGAAATGCATTTCAGGTTTGCCTGATTGAACCCATTGTATCCTGCCAGCACACTCAAGGACTTAAACAAACAACCCGGCCAAAGAATGAGGGCAAAGCGAAAAAAAACACAGACAGAGCGAAAGAAAAGGAAAGCCTGCGCCACCCGGCGGATAATAGAAGGTTCCGGTCTCTTTGGAGGGCGCACTTTTCATTTGGTTTCCTCTCCAGCGCTCTCGTTTATTAAAAGAGTAATTATGGAGATTCGTTTATAATTGAGGTGGCTGAGAGTTCGACTGATTGGTTGGCTTGTTCTTGAATTCCCAGGCGCATACTTTCTGGAAACCCGATAGGCTCGGTTGAGAAACCGCAAAAATGGTCACATTGCTCGGTTGAGATTTCCCGGACGAGCTTGTGGCATCCACCGCAAAATCAACGAAAGCGCTACCCTGGGAATCTCCACAAGTCATTAAATAGCCCAGAATAAGGCTAAGCAAGTCGAGAACATACCAAAGAGCTCAGATTACAGATTGAAGAAGAAGCCAAGAAGCCCAAAGCAACAAGTCAAGATCAATGCCGGTAAAAATAGCTGGCGATCTTTCACTTTATACCGGTGGGAGGATCTCGGTTTGGATTCGTATTCTCAGTGGATATAAAGAAAGTCTTAGCGGTAAATTCGGCTTGGGTTTGAATGGTAAGAAAAGATCTTTAAATAGGTTGAGGGAAGAAAACTTTAAAAGGGCTTGCTGCTCAAACTCTGAGGCCAAATCCACGAGAATTATAGTAGATATTTAATTTCTTCAAAAGAAAGAAAATCTCCTAAAAATTCCTGTGGATAAAACAGATGTGGTTTGTGATTTAAATATTGGTTGAAGAAAGCTTTATCTTTAAGACAAATATAGAATATATAATTGGAATTGAATATATTTATTGAATTTCTTTAAAATTGAAAACAAATCTTCTATAAATTCCCGAAAAAATAAGACTCCTCGTCCATGATTTAGATATGATAATGCCAATGGGTTTATCGACTTGTTTTGAGGTCAGTGGGAATTATAAATTATGCGGAGATTGTGTTTCTTGGACAAGGCAGCATTTCAAGGATTGTGTTATTGTAAATAAACAATAATTCAATAATCCCTTAATAAAGATATAATAGGTATAGTATGTACCGATTTTTTGCCCTGCTAGAACTTTTAGGGAAGTCTTTGGAATATTCACCTGATCTCTCAGATCTGTAGATGAAAATTCTCTTGAGGTTTCTCGAGGAAAAAAGCTTCAAAAATATTCTAAATAAATAATTTCAAAGAGGATCAATGAACTGGTGAAATAGTTAGAGGATCAGTTGGACCGCTTTATCGTTAAGTCTTTTAACGGAGATGAATTCAATATACGATAATATTTCTTTTGGAATTCTTTAGAAAATAACAAGAATATATGCCAACTTTTCCTCTTAATTCTAATCCTTATTTGATTTATAATTTATTTTTTAATATTCCATTCCTACACACTTTTATCTTCGATTCTCCCCTGTCCCCTGGAACCCCAAAGTTTTGCTCTATAAGAAGATTTAACTGAACGCGGTCGCTGATGTTTTCTGGCAATTTATTTGCCCTGCAAATGGTTTTCAAGAGAATCTTGACTTTTTTGTTGGAAATAAACATTTTCCAGTTTTCGATAATAAGTTTTTCGAGTGGGTTCCCATATTCGAGGCATAATGAAGGCAACCAGGCGGAGAATATTTACATTTGACTTTATCGCATGAGCGGATTTATCGATTCAACTTGGTAGACATTTGAATTCATAATGAAATCATAGGGACGAAAGTCTTCAAGTGCTCCTGTGCATTCTGTGCTTTATGGCGTTTGTTTGACTGCACATCTTCTGTCTGCCGCAGGAGGACGGACAGGATGTGTGTGTAAATATCGACAAGGAAGGAGGCGGAGACGGAGGCACAGCCGAGTGCTGCGTGTATGCAGCTGGGGAGATGCAGATAACCGGCATACAAGTTGTCAAGTCTTTTCGCCTTTGATGTCTTTTTTATGTGCCGACACCGAACCGACCGACCGACCGACTGGCCGGCCATCAGGGCGGGGTCGCCGAAAGGCGTCGCGACGACTTTACCCCGTCTCTCGGCATCGGGTGTGGCTAGTCGACTTCGCCTCTGAGTGTGTGTGGGTTGACAACAATTAAAAGTGCCCGGGCGGGGCGCTCTTAAGTAGCTACCAATACCATTCCGAGAGGGGGTTGGGGGGCAGCCGAATAAGCAAAGACAAATCTCTTTGGCTGTGAAACATTTCAATTGCTTTTGTTTATACCCGAACGCACAGCCACCCACGCGCCCCGCGCCGCTTTCCTTTGCCTTCCTTTGGCCATTCATTGGCAGCAGCTTTGAAGTTTGGCGGCGTCGAGACGGCCCGCCCCCTTGGCCCGGCGCGTCTGTCTGTCGGCGAGCGCCTGCCCGACTGGGTGTTTTTATTTTTGGACTTTGTATTTTATTAGCAGAAAGGGTTGGCGAATTCGCTTTGAAGTTCAAGTGTAGAGCCATCGACACTGGCCTCGGCCCACATCCAACGAACGAACGAACAACACACAAAAATCCACCACTCACTCGCCGCCGCCAAACAGTCAAGATGCCCGCTAATGCCACGGCCACGGAGACGATGGAGAGACGCTGCGAGGTGAGGCAGCAAAAATTGAAATATCGCCCCAATTTGCTGCGGCACATTAAGCGTTGAAAACGCCGACCCGGCCCGTCCCGGCCGAGCACTTTATGAAAAAAAAGTAAATAATTTAATAAAGCCGCAAAAAGCATAAGCGCGCGGCTCAAAGAACAAAGCCAAAGGAGCCGCCGCAGTTGCCGCCACACACACTGTCGCCCTCTATGTGTCAGCTCTCCGGCCAGATGGACAGCGACAGCGCGCCTGCGCCGTGTGTGGCTTGTGTGTGTGTACGTCCGTCTGTCCCGCTGTATCCACTGCAAATTGATTTGACCGACCGCAAAACTTTGGACAGCTGATAAGACCGCCAACAGTTGGGTGCTGGCCTCATACTCTCTACCCCAAATCAAGACAGACTTAAGGGATCCAAGGGAGAGAGATAAGTTTAATTTGAAGAAGGTTAAAGGTTAAGGTTTCTTTATCTCCGAAAGTCAATCGATTAAGGTCTTTTTAAACTCTAGGAATAAATCTGGAAGCCTTTTTATAAAAGACAGACTTAAGAGATCCAAGAGAGAGGGATAGATTTAATTCGAAGAAGGTTAAAGGTTAAATTAAAGGTAACTTTAAGATTCTATGGGTTCCTGCTTCCTCTTTGAACACTTCTTTATCTCTGGAAGTCAATCGATTAAGGCCTCTTTAAACTCTGGGAATATAAACCTTTTCTCTTATTATTTCCATTTTGATTTGTTTTAAAATCGCTCTCCAAAGAGTATTTGGACTTCGTTGATTTCACAGTTCATTTCATCTCTGTTTTTATTTTGCTTTTTGCACGGTTAATGCAGCTGACATTTCGCTAGACCGACAGTCCTGCTGGGGTCGGGGTTTTTCAAAGCGCGTCGGCGGAACATCAAAGAGTTAGTCGGAGTTTTGCTGGTGGGCATTGCAAATACACACACACCAAATAGTGTCCGCCTGTTTGCGTGTGTGTGTGTGTGTAGAAGATGTAGCAATCAAATAATCTGCCCCTTTGTCCACTTGCCACTTGCCAGCTCCTTTTTCCTTTGCCGCGTTAGTAAATCAAAGTTTTGCATGCATTGCTAAGCAACTCAATAAATCACAAAGCGTCATGGAGTCACCCCAGAGACCTGGACAGGGTCCAAGCCTACTGACCTGGAAGTTTGAGGAACACTTTTAGATGATTTTTGATGGCTAACTTTTGCCATGAATTCCGGAGTGTTTGGATATCCAGGAAACAAAAGAGCAAGCGGAACGAACACTCAAAATTCATTTAAACGATGCACAAGCACAGTTCATAGATTAAAAAATAATAAAATGGCAGTTAGCCCGGCGATTGGGTTTTTGGACTAGACAATAAACCCGCTTTGTTGCTGCCTCGCTTGCCTTGCAAGTCGCACACACAAATTTTCAATGGGCTTGGCCTGCTGGGGCCCATAATAAATAATAAGCGAGTGGGAACTCTAAACTTAAGAACTACGACGTTGAAATGCTCTTTTTGAGAGCATAAAACCTCAAACAAAAGATAGCCAACAAATAAGGAATTTGAAGAATTTCAGGGAACCCAAAACAGTCCAAAGATAAACCTACTAATTTTGGATTCTTGACTTTTAGATTGCTTCAGAGAGAAAGATAATCAACCAATTAAGAATTTAAAGAACTTCACAGATCCCAAAACTGTCCATTTATAAAACTGTCCAAAGATAAACCTCCTAATTTTGGATTCTTGATTTTAGAATTCCTTGAAACGAAAATTTATAATAATTATTGAATTAAAATCTCAGTTATTTAAATTCCTCTTCTCCCCTTTTAATTGGAAATGTTTGATTATTTCGATTTTCTAAAAAAGTCTGAAAAACCGAATGTTTTTCAAGAGCGAGCAATTTTGTAGGAAATCAACTTGAAAACCATCGAGGCACCTTTTTTCGGTTGGCGGGTGTCGTCGTTGTTGCACAACAAATCAATTTTAACGTATGAGAAATTAAAATTAATTTTTTTTTGTGCTTTTCAAAAAATGAAATGTCGAAAGATGTGCGCGCGTCTGTCCGACTGCTCTGGGCAAAGGAAAACTTTTAACGCATATTAAATGCGGTAGAAAATTGATTTTCGAGACGCGACCGCGCCGCCGACGTCATTGAGATGCTGCCGATCGATCCCTTCCCCTGCCCCGTGCCCGTTGCGTGCTTGTTGAGTGATCTACGCTTGGATAATGAAGCAATACTGACGGAATGGATGCGGTGGACGGTTGATCGGCTGGCCGGGTCGTTGCGACATTACAGAAAAAAAGGCGTCAAAGGGGCCCAATGCCTGCGCGAGTTGCCGCTGTGAGCGGCTTGAGCGTTTAATTAAAAGGCCGCCGAAGCCGCCGAGCCGCCAAGCCGAACGGCAAAGGCGGCAGCTCTCTGGCGGCACCACCGCATCCGATGGTTGATCATTATCAAGGCGGGGAATAATAGCCCCGACAGACGTGCCCAGCCTGCAACGCCCTCAAGAGAAGGCCTGTCTGGGGGGCACGAAAAAAAAAACCCAAGAGAAAAAAATTAATCTGCATCTGTCAGAAATTTAGGAACTTTGGAAACAAATTTCGTTTATGCTTCGATAAAATCCATCATTCAAAACCAACGACAGAAGAGAGAGCAAGCCAAAAAGACTGGTAAGCAAAATGGAAGCTTTGATGGTCTGTTGAGTTCATTGCTGAAGAAAGGGGCAGAATTTAGGGAGTTCAGAACCAAAAAACAGAACGGGAGAGAAAATGGAGGCTTTGCAGGAGAAATAGGCAGATTTTAAGAGATAATTTGGAGCTTTGGTTGTCTGTTGAGTTCAATGCTAGACAAATGAGCACTTTGAAGGACTTTAGAACCAAAAAATAGTGAAAAAAAGAAGAAAAGTAGGGAGAGAAATTTGGGCAATTTGGCAGCTTTAGAGACAGCAGAACCAAAAAAAAAAAAGGAGAGAAAGACAGGGACGGAAATTCGGAGCCTGTTGAATTAATCGCTAGACAAATGGTCAGTTTTCGGGAAGACACAAAAAGGAAAACAGACAGTGAGAGAAAATTGGGCAAATGGGCAGTTTTAAGGCTTCAAAACCAAAAAAAGGGAGAGGCAACCGGCAGTCAGCAAATGGGGAGAGTAAATGGAAGCTTTAATTGTCTGAGCACTTTTGAGGACTTTAGAACCAAAAAATAGTCAAAAACGGAAGACAAAATATAGAATAACTTGGGCAAGTGGGCAGCTTAAGAGACTTCAGAATACAAAAAGACAGAGACAGGAACGGAAAGGAGCCTGTTGAGTTAATCGCTAGACAAATGGGCAGTTTTGAGGACACCGGAAGCTCTCCCAATTTTAAGGGTCATTTAAACTTCGCTGGCTTCTTTTTTGCTCATTTGGTTAACTAAAAACCATTTTCGTTTTCTAGTTTTGGTGGAACATTATTTTTGGAGGGTCATAGAACCGAAGAGGAACGAAGAAAAAATGGTGAGCATTGTACTCATATTAAATAAATTAACTTTGTTGCAAGTGGTGGGCATAAATATTCATGCTTCGTGTTGTCATAAAATTCAAATGAAGTTGTTGTCACCGAGGCCCCGGAAGATGGACGCGAACGGCGGCCGGGGGCGCCAACATTTATAAACAAATTTCAAAAGTAATTATGAATTGTTCGGACGCAAGGAGAGCGCACCGGCTGCCCATAGCACCCCAGCAAACTTGGCAGGAAATTACATTGTAAGGCCATAAAAGTGACAGCCTTATCGGTATACCAGAGAGGATGAGGCGAAGGCGGAGGCCCATGCATGTGCCTTGTTGTGTGTTTGATGTGCGCTCGTCTGGGTTGAATTTTCAAATGACTTTTCCCCAGAAGTCGTTAAAAATCGACGAAAACTTCCAATTAATTTTGATCAACGCAGCCCGCTTGCATATGCTCGCGATTGATGGCCGGGCGGGCGGAGAATGGAACTGGCTATTTATTGGTTATTAGGCCGAAATCGTAAAAAAAAACTCACAACACACATCCACCAAATTGTCTCTCCAAATGGAGCCATTCGCCGGGCGGTATTTATAGGCCTCGGGTTGGGCAATAAGTTTATGTGGCTGCTTTGAGGGAACTGAAGTTTAAAGAGACGAGAATCAGATTATAGGAACCCCCAACTAATTAAGGAACCGCCATAAATTTCGGTTCTAGTTTCAAACCAAAATTGAGTTGTGTTTTTCAAATAAAAAAATAACTGCAAACAAATTTCGATTGTTCTGACTCTCTCGTAGTTTTAATTACTCGCTTCAGAATTGACGATTTAAACTGCAAATGAAATGTTCGTCCAGTGACTTTGGCAACAACAAATTGGCATGAATTCCCAGCTCTCATTCAGCCCGCCTGCAATAATCTGATAAACGTATTACATATCCGAATAGCCTGATCCATCCACACACTCACACACTTGCATTTTGGATGGAATGACTCACTTTATTGAGTTGGCCGGCCAATTAAAAAGCCTGGCGACAGTTGTCAGGGCCTCCCTCCTCCATCATTCATCCTGGTCCGGTCAAAAGCCCAATTTCATCTACTCGAGTTGGGGGTAAATCGCCAGCGGATTTCCAATATACCAAACAATTTTTAATGGGAGTATAGATTGTGTGAGGACTTTAAAAATCATCTATAAGGGGAGCAGAGTTCCTGAGATTCAAACCGACTTAATTCCCAACTTTAAACAAGGATGTATTGTGTTTTAAAGAAAGTCTAAATAAGCCAGCAGAACTTATCTTTTCAGTACTTTGAATCCTTTAAGGAATCACGCTTTATGTGAATTTGCATTGAAGAGTATTTGAGTGTTTGTGCTGGGCAATTAGTCGGGCTTTTGGGGACCGTCGACTGGGCTTATAATTCGATTACCGCTTGCAGGTGCCTTTGGCTGGGGGTCGGTGGTTCTCGGCAAACTTTCTTAGGTCCCGTGAATCACACATAAATCAGCGGAGGGCAGTCTGGCGGGTTGGAGAGGCAACATCAATCAAAGACTGGATGCCATATAAAAACTCGAAAGAGTCTCCCGCATTTGGCATGAGGGAGATATCAAAGAACAGCCAGGGCATGAAATTAAGACGATCGATATGAAGAGGACAATCGATCGAACCACAAACAAAAAAACAAGAAAAAAAGGCGGCAAAGAGGCGTCCCGCATCCAGAAGCATAACAAAAGGCAAAGCCAGGAAACGAAACCCTTTGGGTTCCTTTTTGTTAGAGGCTTGCCGACGATCGCTCCTCACCGCTCCGCTCGGCCTGCTGATCGCGTGTTCTTCTTCAATTACTGTGCCATTATAGCCAGCGCGGAACGTTTAGTCCGCAGACAGGCAGCGGACAAGGGACCCCGCAAGGGGATCGGCACAAATGGGCCCACAAAGCATCCGCCCCGCAGGCTCAACAGTTCACTTGTTGCTTGGCAAAAAAACACAGAAGAGCGACCGAAAAAAAAGTTTCGGACTCGCCAGCGTAATTCGGTATGCTCGGATGTTATTAAAGTCGGTCCGGGGACGGGTTCTGGCCTGCCGAGGCTGATGGGTAATTGCCTGAATGTTGCGGCCCAGCATGTGTTCTTCAAAACCGAGGGAAGGGGGAGCGGAGACCCTTAGAATGAGTTTCCTCCTAAGAACAATTTTGCGATCAATAATTGCGGAAAGGGAACAAAAGCTATCAGGCATATTTAGTTGGTTTTTAATGATTGAATTGAATGCTTAATATTCAAGTTACAAAGGGGTTAATTGTTACCCAGGAAGATATTTCTAATCCCTTAATAAAATTCAATGAGTTCAATGGGTTTCACTCGAACTTAAAAAAAGAAACCTTTAAGTGAAAGTTAGAAATTATTTAAAAATCGGAAAACCTTATCTTTTTTAAAAGGATTGTAGGAGAAATCTTTAAAATTGAAATAGATGAATTCAAAATTTGATTCTGGTGCTGACCTAATTTAAAAGGGGCTGATCCATTACTAAGCTCTAAAGGCCACTTTGTTCTAAGACTTTATTAAATTTCAAACCAACTTTAAATATTCTTAAACACCTTGAAATATCAAATCATAGTAGTGTAAATGTGGATTTTGTGGAATTTATAGTTCTGCCTAAGTAAAAATGAACTAAATACAAATTTGTACAGAAAAATCTTTAGTATAAGTTCCTCTAAAAGTATTAAAGCCTTTTTAAACATCAGAAACCTTTGATTTAAATCCCAACACTTATTTATATAAATTAATTTATTACTTGTATTTAAGTTTCAGGTAATTAGCTTCGGAAGCAGACTAAGAAAGGCAATCAAGACCTTGTCTCCCAATTTCTCGAATTAAAATAGTTAACTAGGGGATCTTTAGTTTTATTTTTTTAGTATTTTACCTATAATTTGGCCTTCTTTTGTTCTCTTCCCTAAATTGCTGTCCTTTCTGGAGTACGTCAGAAAAAAAGAGGAAAGTATAGAGCGCCACAAATTTACCCACTTCGAATCTACTCGATTTAAAAAAAAATCAACAAATGCTGATATTAAATACTCTTTCAAATGGAAGCGGTTATTATAAAATTAATAAGTAAATTGAAAAAAAATATTAAAACGCAATGAAGACGATAAGAACGTAGTTAAATTTTATATACCCCAAATTATACTAAAGTAGAATATATTAAATGCTCAAAAAATATATATTTTTTTAT
>JBAMCP010002374.1:0-12857 GCA_037075105.1 Lissocephala sabroskyi | reverse complement strand
AGCTCATCACTTTTTCCTCTAAGTTAACCAATCCATCTTTGGTTTTAAGGTTCCTTAACTACTCCCACATCACCACTTATTAATCCAGAAGTTGATCCGTCTGTCAGCCCAATAAATTCAGAAGTTCTAATAATTTTTAAAGTAGCTAACCTTATGGGTCTTTTATTCTCTATAAGGGTTCCTTCAAAGCCTTCTAAAAGCAAAAATTGAAGGGCTCACATCTAATCTCAGAAGTGATTTGGGCTTTTACTATATAGTCTTAAATTCCAGACTTCAAATTCCGATTCTGCCTTCTGTTTTCAATGCCCAAAAGAATCCTTAAAAAGCTGTCTTGATTCTTTAATCAAAAGACTTTTTAATTGGAGGAAAAGCTTTAATAGTGTCTTCTATATCTATAAGATTCCTTCCACAGCTTTCTTGATTCCTAAACTCTCCACAAACTCTCTATACAATCCAAATTTCCAGGCTTTCTAGTACAAGAAAAAGCTTCAAAACCGTCTCCTATTTTCGATACCCCAAAGATCCCTTAGAAAAATCTTTAATCGTGTCTTCTATATCATTAAGATTCCTTCCAAAGCTTTCTTGATTCCTAAACTCTCCAAACAAATCAAATTCCCAGGCTTTCCAGTACAAGAGAAGCTTCTGTTCTGTCTCCTATTTCTGACACCCCAAAGATCCCTTAGAACGTTTTATAGATCCTTTAACCCCCCCCCAAAATCATATTAATTTTATGTTAAAGAACTTAACCGACCTTCGGGCCAACCGGAGAAGTGAGTTGAGCGCCGGTTGAGAGTCCAATGACCTGCACTTGCCATGGGGAGCGACGGAACATTAGAATTTCATTACAATTCCCGAACTCCACATGCAAGGGCATTCAAATTGAACCGTTAATTCGTGGATATTTATATAAGTGTATGTATGTGTGTGTGTCCTTTGTTCTCTCTACTTGTTTGTTGTTTTTGGTGTTGGCTTCTCAATCCTGTGGCTGCGTTATTTATCCTGTGTAGTTGTGTAGATTTTGACTTTATTTGGGTCGGACGGGCGGACGGCCTATCGGGCCGATCGGCCATTAAGTCTTTAGACCATCATTAATAATAAACGTCAATGGATGTCGATGTTGTCATTTTTAATGATTTATATTTTTGGTAATTTCGTTTGTTTACTTTTTCGCACTTTCCCTTTTCCAGCTTTTCTATTATTTCTGTTGTTGTTTCTCTATTTTTTGGTGTTTGGGTTTCTTTTGTTTTGCACCCGAAATCCCATCAGCCCATTAAATTCCCCGCCCCGCCCCCGCGCACAAGTCCTTTTTTCGGCGCGTTTTTTGTCGCGCCGCTCGGAAGTTTTGCACGCGTTTTCTGTTTCCTCTTCCGCTGTCATCAGATCCCTGTCCCCTGTCAATTCCGGGGGCCGGCCTATTGTTCGGGCCGGGAATATGAATCTGGATGTGCGTTCCTTGGCCGTTATCAGCGCCTTGTCATCTTTAATAACCGCCATGAGTCTGCCCGCTATCATCAGGGCATTTCATTTCATTGACACTTTATTATGCATGCTGGACAGCTGGACAGATGGTCGGACGGTGGGACAGACCCTTTTTAATTTCGCAAATCTCGCTGCGGACATAACAATGAAATAAACACCAAATTTCCATGGCCCTGACCTCTGGCGCGCGGTCATCAGCCGCCGCCGTTTGGGGGCCCAGAGGCGATGTCATTAATTACGGCGGCTACATGAGAACCCATCGAAACCACCGAAGGGCACCACCACCGCCACCGAAATATTTTAAAAGCAGATTCGAGTTCGCCACATGAGTCGCGCGGCGGCTGCTCCCCTCCGGGGGGCCTCGGCGGGTAACTGACGCAAGTCGCCGGCCCCCGAAAATCATCGGAATTTGAATGACGGACAGCAGCAACAGTCGATTTGACAGCTTAGCACCCCCGACCCTGCCACGCCCATTCACCGCCCATCACTGCCTACACTCATCGCTTGTTCTGTCTCCTTCACTGTCACAGTTGGCCGTTGTCCTGGCCCAGCATTTGCCATATGATTACGTCTGTTTGCTTTTTCTTTACTGCGTCCTGCGTGGACCCCCAGCCCCATCCTTTGGGTGGCCGAGTACCGGCTGGTCGAGTACATTGATGGATCGTCGGTGGCCGTCTGCCTCACCCAGGCCATCAGCAGCTGGACAATTGGTTTCTTCCTGATGACCATCACCGTGTTCTTCGTGCTGCCCCTGCTGGTGCTGGTGGTCCTGTACGGGATCATAGCCAAGAACCTGATCTCCAATCAGGGACCCATGGTGAGGGCCAGGCCCACCAAGCCGGAGCTCAGTCTGAGGGCCCGCAAGCAGGTGGTCCTCATGCTGGGCGCCGTGGTCCTGTCCTTTTTCCTCTGCCTGCTGCCGTTCCGCGTGCTCACCCTTTGGATTGTCCTCGGCGACCAAACGCTGGCCGACATTGACCTCTCCAAATACTACACGCTGCTGTATTTCTGCCGGATCATGCTGTACCTGAACTCGGCCATCAATCCGATCCTGTACAATCTGATGTCGACGAAGTTCCGCAAAGGATTCGCCCGGCTGTGCCAAGGGGCCTGGCGGGTGGCGGTTACGCTGCTGACCTTCGGCCGTCGCGTGGGCAAAGGACGCGGGCGCAGTGGCACCATTTCCACGGGAGTGGCCACTACCACCAGTTCTTCGAATGGCACGGCAGCCACGGGATCTAGTATTTTGTCGCGGAGTTCGAATCGCCGGGGCAGCGAGGATATAAGCAGGACGCGGCTGAAGATCGAATTGCAGCTGCCATGCGGCAGTGATATGGAGGCCATGGCCATGCTCCAGAGTGCGGTGACCCGTTCACGGGTGGCCCCTCGGCGGAGACAGAGTGACAGCAAATTCCTGGCCTTGGTGAGCGGAAGGAACCGCGTGCGTGTCCACAAGCAGCAAATCAGCTTCGACGAGAGCGCCCTCGGCAAGGAGGCCGAGGCCCTGAATGCGGTCTGAGCGGCAGCGTCGGCAATTCGCTGGGCAGTGGGCTTGAAAAATCGCCTATAACCCGTTTACACTTTCGCTTCAGTTAACTGGAATTCAGCTAGAAGTCCTGCGGCCTTCGTCGTCGTCGTCGTCGACACAAATGACGTTTTGAGCGCTTTTTGCAAATATAATCGATTTCATTCAGCCGTTGACAGGCGGGCCGGGCATTTCCGTACGAAAAAAACAATCAATTTTTCGGGCTATTAAACTCGAATGAATGTGCCAAAGATAAATAACAGCAACGACAGCCGCGCGCCCAGAAACTACAACGGCGGCCCAAAGGAACCACCGGATCCCTCCATTAAAACGGCGGGTGCATGTTGGCCAAACGGCTTAATATGTTTCCGATGAAAGGCTCAATGGTTAGTTGATTGAGGGTGTTTACTCTTTTTACATAAAAACTATAAATTGCCTGCATTGAAATCGTGTTTTCCGGTGGCTTAGCAGGCGACCAGAAAAAAACTATTGCCTACTTTTGCGGGCCCAGAAAAATAACCCAAATATTTACTCTAAATACATTTGTAGATTTGTAAACAAAGCCTTGTATATACCACACACACACACACACATATACACCTGCTTAATGCTTCACACACACATAGACACACAGCCTTTCCCATTGAGCGCACCGCTTCAGATTCGCCAGCAAATAAAAAATATTTTTACAGTGGCCCAACCAACCAACCAATTGCTCCCTTTTCTTTTTGTATATTTGTATTCATTTGTGTTAGTGAGTAGATCCCCCGTAGATTGAGTACATTGTAGATTCATTTTGCTATGTAGAAATCGAGTTACATCCGCCCGCTGGCCATTTCCGCTTCCGCTCTCAATCAGCGAAGTGCCGCCAATTGTCGCAAAAGTTTTGCGACAACTTCAAGCGCAACTTCTCCTTTTAAATGCTTATTTATGGCCGCCCCTCTTGCAGTCCCATCATCTTGATTGCCAGCTACAGCATCGAGCCGTACGGCGATGGAACCGACGCCCCGGTCTGCATCACCGCCGCCGACGGCTTCTGGGCCACCTTCTATTTCGTGGGCAGCATCACTCTGTTTTTCTTTGTGCCCTTCGGCATTCTGGTGCTGCTCTACGCGGCCATTGCCTACAAGCTGCTGCGCCCGAACAGCGCCTTCCACCGGCCCACATCCCCGCAGCCGGTGGCCGCCGTGGCCCCGGCCAAGGGCACCAGCCACCAGCAGAGCAATGGCATGAGGAAGCACCGCAAGCAAGTCATCTTCATGCTGGTGGCCGTCGTCTCCAGCTTCTTTGTGTGCCTGCTGCCCTTCCGGGCCTTCACGCTCTGGGTGATCACCGCCAACCAGGAGGACCTGGAGCAGCTCGGCATTGCCGGCTACTACAATCTGCTGTACTTCTCCCGCTTCATGCTGTACCTCAACTCGGCCATGAACCCCATTCTGTACAATCTGATGTCATCGAAGTTCCGCAGCGGCTTCTGGCGGCTGCTGCTCACCTGCTGCGGCCGGCGGCCGCATCATCACCAGCGTCATTATCACGAAACGCGCAGCTTGCGGCCCAGCGCCCGCCGGCTGAATGCCGACGGGGCGGCCGGCACTTCGCTGACTGGCGCGGCCGGGGGGCCTCAACCGCGGCGGACTTTGAGGCGCGAGGCAACATTCCTGATCAATTCCATATCCACGTCATCGGGCACGGAGCGCACGTCGTCCACCTGGCGCAGCAGCAGCCTGTCCACCTCGCTCGGCCTAAGGTTCTCCGTGGACGAGCCTGAGCGGGAGAGGGGAACCGTTGGCGCTGCCATCATAGGCACCACGGCGGCCACAGTCACGGCCGCCTGCCTGCAGGAGAGACGATCTAGTAAAATTCAGAACCAATAAAATCCCCACCAAAAAAAACCCACCAAAGGTTTCTAAGCCGCTGATGAGCGCCATGCCAATGATCGGTTCCCCGGAGTATTCCAGAGCTAATTACCAACTAACCTAGTTTATACGTAGAATGGAATTTTGTTGTAAAGACTGAAGTACCTCAGATGAAGTCAATAAACGATACGCAAATTAGTTTTTCAAACAATGCAGCACCTCGCCGGCCGCATCGGATTCCTTCAAAATGTGAGTACCCTAAATTCTTACTGAACCTCAAAACCTTTTGATCTCAAAGTCAAAGATCTCTGGCAACCCTTCCAGGGTTTCCGTTTTTCCTTTCTCCTTTTTCAAGCTTTCCAACACTTAACCGAATCTCGGCTTTGTCGATTGCAGCATTCGATTTTAAAGCTCGCTTTTAAGCCAATCGACTTCCGATTCCATTCGACGCAGATGATTTGATTCCATCATTAAAAATCGGTAGAGGATTCAACTTAATCCTTACTTACATGGTTTTTATAATATTTGGGAGTTTAAGATTAAAGACGAATATAATTCGTTGTGTGATGTGTTTTTTTGAATTGGACTGTCTTTTGTTCTACTTTTACTCTCGCACGCAATTTATTATTGAACTTTTTGTGTAGGTTTCATCACCGCTGCCGACGGCGATCATTGTTCATTATCGTTATCATTATCATAATCATCGACATTATGCTAGTTATGTGGCTAAACTGAATTTGGAACGAAAGTTAAACGCAAAATTAATGGATTCGTATATCATGCAAAAATGGTTGTTAATTCTACAAAAAGATTTTGATTTACATAAACATTGTTACAAAGTGGAAACACAAAATTGGCCTTGGTTTAAAATCTATATAAAAAGAACATCGAGAGCTCATTTTGGTTGTGTGTGTGTACTTAAAGTAAACAAAGGATTCGCTTAAATTTCCTCTGCTTTACAATTGCAAATATTTAACTTGTTTTTTGTTGGTTTTTTTCTTTGTTTTTTTCTCTCTATTTGTCTGTTTAAGATTCGTATTGCAATCGTTATCGGTATCGACTTGCGGTAGTGTAAGTAACGCTTACAGTTTAGGTTATAAGATTTAGATTAAATGTAATTGCTACTCGGGTTGTTTTTTCACTACATTTTTTCTTTTTCTTTTTGGGAACAGAACACTCAAAAATTAGATAGATAGAGAGAGGCAGGGAAATACAGAGAGACGACAGACAGTGGGGGTGAAGTGGGTGAGTGGTTGTTGTTGTTGTTTTGAGATGCGGTCTGGCAGAAGTTGCTGCTCGTTTCGTCACCGGCGCTTTATTATTACATATTATCGATATCAGTGTTTTTCAATTATAGATCGAATTATAATTATGATGTTGTTGTTGTTGTTATTATTGTTGGTTTGTGGTTGTGTGTGTTTCCGTTTAATTTATTATATTTAAATTTTGTTTAATTGTATAATAAAATATTTTTTCACAATCACGAGTTATTCAGCAGCAACCAGACTTGTTGGTCTCCACTGGACGCCCTTGATCGATTTTCACTTTGCTAGCGTTATCATTGGCGCTGGACGGCGGTCCGACCCGATTCTTGATCTCAGCCGCCATCGTCATGAATGCCTGCTCCACGTTGGTAGCACTCTTGGCCGAAGTTTCAAGGAATGGAATGCCCAGCTGGGTGGCATATTCCTGCAACAACAAATATATTTCACTCTCAAATGGCATCTTCTGTCATCATCCACTTACCGCAGCTGTGGTGTGATCGACGACTTTCTTGGTGGTCAAATCACTCTTGTTGCCCACAAGCAACTTGTTGACGTTCTCGCATGCGTACCGCTCGATTTCCTCCAGCCATTGCTTCACGTTGTTGAAGGACTCCTGATCCGTGCAATCGTAGACCACAATAATGCCATGCGCGCCCCGGTAATATGACGAAGTGATCGTTCGGAAGCGCTCCTGACCAGCAGTGTCCCACTGGAAAATCAACCAAGGATTATCAAGGGATCGAGGATTATTTTTTCTGTACTCACGATTTGCAGCTTTATGGTCTTGCCGTCCAGTTCTATGGTTCTTATTTTCTATAAAATAGAAGAGATACTTTTAGTTTTATGGGCTGGCGAATCGGCTGGGTTGGACTTACAAAATCTACACCGATTGTGCTGATATAGCTCTCTGTGTATGTGTCATCTGCGAAACGGAGCAGGAGACAGGACTTGCCAACGCCAGAGTCGCCGATCAACAGCAGTTTGAAGAGATAATCGCTGGAATATCCAAAGAAAATCAGCTCGTTAGCAGAACTTCACTTTCATCCCGAAATTTTGTAAGCATTTGTATATCATTTATCTTATCGCCGGAAACCAAATAAAAGGCGTTTTTTCACAGCGATAAGTACAAAATATGTGGGCACATGTGGTCGCATTTCCCAATGCCGCTGGTCCTGCATCCAAATATTTGCTAATTAATTTCAAGCATTGAAAGCGCGATTACGTAGCTGGGAACACAACTCCGCCTTCAGCCCTGGCGTCATTGTAAAATAACAACAACAAAGTCTAGAAGCAACTAAGTGTGCTTGCCCAGGGGTGGGAGAGCCTGGGCAGGTGACTCATCCGCCCCACAAATCACCAGTGCCCGCCAGCCAGCCAACCAGTCAGCAACGGCCGCGTACGGCGGCAGCTCAGTTGCAAGCAGGCCGACGGCGGCGGGTCACTCAATCAAAATAATTAACGTCAATAGAGATGGACCCTTTGTGGGGAAGTTCAAAGTCTGTGGTGTGTTCTGTGATCTGCGTAAACCAGTTAGCTGGAAATTCGATGGGCTTCTTGGATATTTAGAATCACACTATTTTTTTTTAATTTGGGACGGCACCGCGCGCACGGCGATAGAAAAAGGGAGTGGACAGGGGCTGGGGCCAGCGCAGCGCTAGTCGTTGTCGTGGACGTCGCAAAAATGACGTCGCAGAAAAAAAAAAAAAAAAAACGAGAAATGATTATCGAACGCGAGTGCCAAGTAGCAGGAATGTATATACATAAGTAGGGGGTTCCAATTATGCGCAATTATTGGTGGGGCGACGACTTACTATTCTGGATTCATTGATGACATTTTTTAGGGTTTACACAAGATTTTACTTTGCCACGAACAATTCTTCGATTTCTTGGTTGGCTGCGCTGCTGCTGCTGTTGCTCGGGGAGTTTTTTTTTCGCTTTCGATTGTTGTTTTTGCGGCTGAGGAGGACTCGAGTTACGCGCACTAATACTTGAGATTGTTTATTGTATATTTACAAGGTTTATTGTGTGTTTTTATTGGGAAATTCGGTGTATATAATTTCCTCAAGATTTTCAGTGACAGCAACAACGACAATGGCGACTGAAAAATGACGAAGTGGCAATAGTAGTGTTGCAAAACGACTCAATGTGTGCGCAGTGTTGGTAAACGGCTCATCTTGCAGTTGTGGGCGGTAACCACCCACGAAATTTTTTTCTTCTCTTTTCTTCTTTTTTTATGCATATAATAATCTCTTATTTTACATTATTTGATTCTAAACACGCTTGTCATTTAACACTTGAGAGCTTTGCATAAAGAACACAATAATGAATATTATAATAGTAGGCATATTTGTAGGTTTATATATATATAGGTGTTTGAAATAAGATTCGATAAGCGGGCTTAGCTAACCGCCGTACAAGGGACAAATGGGAATGCATCGTTCTAGGGTGAGCCCTCCCTATTCCAGGGAGTTAAGCGTCAGCAGCTGTTTGAGAACTTTCGTCTGTGAGGTCTCGCGTATTTCTCCGGCCAAAAACATCTCGTCCACCACACTGTACACTTTGTAGAAGTTGAACACGAGATCCAGCTCGCAGACATTGTGGAAGTATTCGTTTAGCACCTCGACAAAGTTGTGAATGGCCTCCAGATAGCACAGATTGTTGTCATTTACATCCACGCAGATGCAGAAGTAGAGACCCGCATAACGTCGGTAGACAATTTTGAAGTTCCGAAACTGCCAAGGTACAAAAACGAATTATCAGCGTTTGCAATTACAATTATAGGTCCAAAATATATACCTCTACGAAGTTGGTGTGCTTGGCATCGCGCACTGTAACCACAGCATGAACTTCCTCTATAAGTTTTTGCTTTTCGTCATCGTCGAAATTCATATACCATTTGGCCAGGCGAGTTTTTCCAGCTCGGTTTTGTATGAGAATAAAACGAATCTGCATAGATGGAATATTAGCTCTGCTATTTTCTACATATAAACGACTCTTCTGCTTACCATTTTAATCAGTCCCTTTTGTAATTACTAAAGTAATTACGCGGCTATCAACAATTTTCAGCAGCGGAAGCGAAATCTGATAGTAGCAAATTCTCTATTTAGTGTTGGTAAGAAAAAAAACAGTGCTATCGATGTTCTATGTATCGGCTGTTATCGAAATACAACAATAAAAGTTTTTTAAAAAAGTGATAAAAGTAATATAAATCAACTAATTATATGAATTTTATTTAAAAAGTAAAGTATCGATGAATTTTCTAATTTATTTGGTACTTAAAAATATTTTCTTTTGTTTGACGCACAGCTGACAGGCAGGCAGTGTTGGTAAACAGCGGAGCATGTGCAGCTGAACGGCGACGTTTTCACTTTCAATTTTGCGCTGTTCGCGTTGTTTTCGAAGCTAGTCATTTAAAGTTCACGTACCAAATATGTTGCCAGCGCGCTTGAATCTCGCACCCTGCTTCCAGCTCCTACGCAGATATGCCACCACATCTGTGGGCAACCAAAAGGAATCCGCAGCCACAGCCGCCCCCATTATGCACGATCCTCTTCAGGCGCGCGCCCTCGAAGAGCAGTGCATCTTGGTGGATGCAACTGACAGGGCCTTGGGCGCGGCCTCGAAGGCCGACTGTCACCGTGTCAACCCAGAGACGGGCGAGGTGAAACTGCACCGCGCCTTCAGTGTCTTTCTATTCAACAGCAACGGAGAAATGCTAGTCCAAAGACGGTCCGTGCACAAGGTGGGATTGCCAGCGAATCCTGGTTGTCAGTCAGCTTTTAAGACTTTTCCTTGTAGATCACATTTCCCGACACCTATACCAATGCCTGCTGCAGCCATCCACTACACGAAATAGCCGGGGAACGCGAAGAGCAGAATGCCTCGGGCATCAGAAGGGCCGCCCAGCGGCGCCTCAACTACGAACTGGGCATACCCATGGAAGAAATCCAGCCGGAGAACTTTCACTACTTGACACGCATTCACTACGCCAACACCGGCGACGGCGTATGGGGCGAACACGAGATCGACTACATACTCTTCCTACAGAAAGATGTCACGCTCGAGCCCAACAGCAACGAGGTGAGCGAGGTTCGCTATTTGAAACGCCAAGATCTGGACGAGGCAATTGCCAAGTTCAAGGCCCCATTAACCCCCTGGTTCGAGCTAATTTTGCGTCACCGGCTCAAGCAATGGTGGGACAACCTGGACAGGCTGCAGCACTTCGAGGAGCTACAAAAGATCCAACGCTTTTGAAATACATTTGGTTAGATAACCAATCTCATTGTTTTCATTCTTAAATTCGCTTTATTCAAATGGAAATAGGTATGTGTGTGTGTGTGTGTGTGTGTGTGCAGTGCGGACAAAGGGCCGAAATTACACGAATTCCAAGCGCCTTTGTTGTTTCATCAGTTCAGTTGTGTTTCTGTATGTTTAACAAAAATATAGGCAAGTTTTTAGTGTACATGTGTGTGTGTGGTGACGTAGCACTTAAACCTTAATGCGGTTGTTATTTAATATAAATATATAGCTCGTAAAATGATCACATCACGTTTACCATAATCAATCTCCAGCGCAGCGCACCTCCAAGGCTCGCCACGAACAACAGAATAAATATTTACAAAGATCGCACTACAAACTAAGCGGGGAACACTACAAACAAACAAACTAGCCTAAAAAACGGGAAGAAAAAGTCACAAAAGACAAGCTGCAGCTTTGAACATTTTGAGTGGCGTAACGAAAGCGCTTCGAGGCTTGAAACGATCGGTGTTGGCTAATTGCGCGCTCCACTGATCACTTGACACCTTGGCACCGATTTGCGGGCTCTAAATTCGCGTTTAGGAAATTCCAACAAACTAAAAAATAACACTCGCGAAAGGACAGGGGGTTACGGGTCGAGTATACGCGTAGAATAATTCAATCGCATGCGATTGCGTCGTGGTTAATTGTGGGGCAGGACGGGCATCCTGCATTCGATTTTTCCAGTTCTGGTTTGTAAGGCACATGAGTGAGTCTATCGTCGATTCCTCAGGGTCGTTTTAAAATGAATAAAAGTAAAGCTGCTGCTTGGCACACGTTCGAGTTGTTTCGCTGGCACCAAGCTTAGGACAAGCCGAAGAGCTTCAAGGCATTGAAGGCCGTGGCCAGGGCCACCTCGTCGGGGGTTTTCTTCATGAACGCCGCTATCATCTCGACTATGGCCGGCAGGCTGCACGGCTCGTTACGCTGAAAAGTGCAGTATCTAAAACGAAAAAAGGATATTAAATATTCTGTCCATTGGGTCTAAGTTTTCCCACCTGTGTAAGTACAGCAAAGAGCGCTCGGTTAGGCCGGTCTTGACGTGCTGCGGCAGCTTGGAGGCCCGCGTGTTTGGGTACATGAATGGGGCGTCCGTTTCGACCAAGAGGCGGTCCAGCGGCAGGGTGCCATTGTCCAGCAAGCGGCGCACGCCAGTGTCGGACTTATCCTTGCACAAATAGCCGGTGAGGCTGATGTAGAAGCGGCGGTCCAAATACTTTAAGGCCTCCTCGGCTGTGCCCATGAAACCTCTGATAATCACCGGCGGTAAGTTCTCAAATCTAAGGTAAAAAAAAATCCCATGAGTTATCAATAAATCTTGAAATCGATTACTCACTTATCGAGTATTTCGAGTACATCGTTTTGGGCCGATCGCTCATGGATGAGCAGAGGTTTGTTTAGACGACTCGCCAGCTGCAGCTGCTTGGCGAAGATCTGTTTCTGGGCCGCAGGCTCGGAGAAGTCGCGCTGGTAGTCCAGGCCGCAAGGACCCACGGCCACGCACTCCGGAGCCTGGGCAATGTGCTCGAAATCGAACCATGTTGTCGGCTCCTCGATGATCGATTTCGAGTCGTGGGGATGTATGCCAGCAGTTGAATAGATAATGTCGGGGTAAATACGCGATAACCGCAACGCTTCCTTGCTCGACTTGACCGAGGTGCCGTGGACCATCAGTTTCTGAACACCTGCAAATGGGCGGACAAAGAGAAAGTTACACAGACTGCACAAAGGGGCGCACCAATACAGCTGCTTTGGTGGGCTTATCGTCTGACCTTAGTGGCCGAGCATCTGCCGTCGGTGTGAGAGCGCGCGCGTGTGTGTGTGCCTCGCCCAAGAGCATTGTCTCATGTCTTATTATTAGTTCTTATCTCTCTTGTTCTTCTTCAATTAGTGACCGTTCATAATTCATACACACACACGTGCGCGCGTAGTTGGCATTGTTTACGCATACTAACCTGCGTCTTTTGCTCTTTGAATGACAGAGTCCAAGTCGCGACTGTATTTTTTGTTGGTCAAGTTGGCGCCCGCATCGATGACTATTAAATTGTCAAAACAATGCTTCATGTTATCCTCAAGGTCCAGCGGCAGGTTGTCCTCGAGAGCAGCTGTTGTTGTGGCGGCGGGGGCTGCTTGTTTTTGTTGTTCCTCCATGGTGCTCGGGGATTCTCGGAGATTGGACAGAAATAGCGCTATGACGTCTTTGGGGTAATTGAATTAATTTTGGTTTTTGTGGCGAGCAGGAACACGTTGCGGTGATGAAATTGGTAAAATGTGCAATTACAAATTGGAGTTGCAGAAAGTTTTGAATGTTTAACGCGTTAAACTAATTAATTTAAGAGAAATTTTAAAAAAGAAAACAACTCCCGACAGAAACCTTCGACTGCTGGTCTACATATAATCAAATATACGCACACACGCACAAATGCTGTACACAGC
>JBAMCP010002373.1:0-12881 GCA_037075105.1 Lissocephala sabroskyi | reverse complement strand
CGCCCGCTTGCGAAGCTCAGTCGATCCCAAGTAGGCGAAGTAATCCGACAGATCCGAGGGCAAAAACGAAGCCAGAGGCCAAGTTTTATTCAATTGAGTGTCCTTTTCTGCAGCATCCATCATGCCAAAATGATGGATAAATTCCTCGTAAGCTGGATTGTCGACCTCCTGCAACTGCTGGGAGTTTAGAGGAAAACTTGGATTTGTCTGCAGACCGCAACTTACACGAAAATAAAATGCCAGGACACACTTTCCATAATCGAAGAGTTCGGAATTAAGATTGTCAGAGAATTGGCGAGTGCGGAACAGCAGAAGAAGCCGTCCCTTGGGAAGGAACTGGGGATCTGTGGCCTTGATAATTTGCTCGATATCCCAGAAGAACTGCAGCTCCTCCAACTCATAGCCGTCCTTGCCCACCGCAGGTCCAGACAACGGACCCCCCCTGACGAAGGGCTCCTCGAACCTTGGCAGGAGTAGGCGAATTGCTACCGCGCGATTTGTAGCAGCGACGAAAATCAATTTCGGCAGGACATTGAAATGGAAAAACTGCAACTTCGGAAAGCACGCGTACTCCATGGAAAATAGATCAATCTCAATGGGACTTTCAAGGTTTCTATCCTCACACATCCTGTGGCAAATGCTGCACAGCACCAGGAACACCGTTAGCGAGCTCACGTGGCTCCTCATGAGAGCTGCGGATTTTGTCTGTTTGGAGTTCTGAATGAAAGTCACAGCGAAGGCAAACGGGCCCTGAGGCCCCAAAGTACTCAATTCCCTCGAGCCTTGTTTGAAATAATGAAAGTGGGGAGACTACGAAACAAGCACAGGATTTAATTGGCGGTCGGCAAAAGCGAGTTCAGGGGACTTTAAGGTCACGCTGCCACCTCAACTAGAAAGCGAAGACCAAATCGCCACAGCCAGCAGCCCAAATCCTGTGGCAGACGTGGCCGATCCTCGGCAAACACTCCCTTTGTTGAGATAAACCGTGCGGTTATGTTCTCTGACCAGAGATTGAGGCAGGAAACTGTTGTTGAAGTTGCCATTCTCGGACAGTTTGTTCATCAGACCAATTTGAAATGCCGAGAGGAAGATGGGGTTCCGGAAATCCAGCCACACGACCCGCTTGCTGCAATCAGGCCTCGAGATCGATCCCGTGTAGGTGTAGTAATCCGACAGGTTCGAGGGCAGGAAGGAGGCCAGCGGCTGAAGTTTATTCATTTCCGATATTTTCTCGGGCTCAACCATTTCGCCGAAGAGCGCGGTGAACTCCTTATAGGCCAGATTGTCGAGCACCTGCAACTGAAAGGGGCTAGAAAGAAGTCCAGGGACTCCGTTAACTCACTTGGAAATAGAAAGACCACACAACCAGGCCGTAGTCGAAGGAGCGGGCGGTCCGAAAAGCCGGCAGCTGGCCACTGCAGAAAATAACCAGCAGGCGAGCGTTGGGCAGGTACTGGACGGCCTTGGATCTGGCGTCCCAAAAGAATTGCAGCTCCAAGAAATTATAGCCCTTCTGGGAAACCGGGTACCCAGTGAAGGGACCCCCCTCGATATGGGGCGTCTTGTATCTTGGGTAGCCCAGGCGCAAGGCCACGGCCTGGCCAGTGTTCACCATAACCGCATCCTCCGGCTCCAAGTCGAAGTAGTTCAGTTGGAGCTTCGGGTAGGACGCGTATTTCAAGGTGAACGGATCGATTTCGATGGGACTTTCGAGGCTTTCATCACACGACGGCTCAGGCGGAATATCCAGCTGAAATGGAGCCCAGGCCCTGCCACAGATGATGGCCAGGATCAGTAGAAATCCTACGTAGGTCTCCATGCGAGTGCTCCCAACAAGTGAACCCGACGAAGGCTGAACAAAAACTCGCAGTGGTTTCGTTGGCGCTGAAAGCTCTGAAGCCCTGAAGTGCCCATTCCCTCGGGCCGGCGTTTAAAGGAAGCAATTACTAAATGGCATTTAAATAGAACCAATTGTGCTTGGGAACATAAAGAGAATAGAGTTTCAGTTTCTATTGAAGTTTGGAATATAATAAGCCCCCTAAGCTGCGAGGCTTCTGTGCGGCTTCTAGCGATTTAAAAGTTGGAAAACAAACAACTTAAAATTGATAAAGTACTTATGAATTTCGATTCCCGAGAAGGTCGGCCCTTTACCCTTCACAAAGACCGACAACTCCTTAAACTAGAACAGAACAAACAAGCCTCAATAGTCCTTCTCTGCCGACTGATTCTACCGAATTCTTCTTCATGCTACCAAAAATTAGAATGGCCAGAGAAATATGACAAATTGTCCGGCGATTAATCAAAGCCGTGAAAGAGTTTTGACCGAAGACAATGGCCCATTCAGCATTGCATTGTGCAGTCCAATGGCCCCTCGATTATTGATGCTCATCGGCAGATGCTAATGAGCGCCTCCAAGCAGCCAACAATGCAGCCTGCCAATAGCCAACTCAGCACAGCTCAGCTCTTTGTGGGCTTCTTTTGGGAGGCAGAGGCTTTGACGTAGGCAGTCCATAAATGCCAAGAGCTCTTCTTCTTTGTCTTTGAATTGTGGTTTGTGCGTGTGAAGTCGGTTTTTATAGACCTACGATCGGCGCTGGCCAACAGCCGACTGCTGTTGATGGCTGCTGCTTCCTCTCTGTTTTGCATAATGAAAAGCGACAATAGAAACAAAAAATAAAAAACCAATCAAAACGCTAGTGGCTGACGTATTTGCAGAGTGAGTTTCTCGACTTGTATACGAATTTGATACTTTCGAGGTGAACTTGATTTCATTAGGAGTCCGTGGAGTCTGAAAGAAACAAGTAGAACCAGCCGCCCGCCCCGCCCCGCCCCGCTCCCGACTGGCTGGCCAGCCGACTTATACGAATTTCAAATTAAAGCTAATAAATAGTTAGGCGTTCATTGTGGCCAGAAACAGAAAAAAACTCATCATTATCATTTTCATTTGGTATTGTCTGGGCTTTTAGCTCGAGACTAAAATTATATATTCTATTTATTTATTTATAACCGAGCCGAAAATCCAACTGGTCCGACCTTCGGCCGACGGCCAGCCCAGTTTGCTCGTGACAACTCCCCGACGGCTAATAAATCTGCCGAATGATTTACCCGCCACCGACAAGGACCTACGCGAGCCCCGAAAGTGTAGCATACTTTTGGCCGTCGGACGACGCCAGCTGAAAGGCATGCGGAAGCGGCCCGGCCGATTTTAGCCACAAATTACACGATGATAATGATGATAATGGGCGACCTCACACATGACAGAGAATTGTCCCCGCCAAGCCCAAACAAATTAAGCCTACGACATAAAATCTACGGCCACCATTAAGCGGCCGTCGGGCCGATCGATGGATGATAAATGTAGCTACTTTTTTATGTTGGAAACCTGAAAATTTGCATGTTTGACTTTTAATTTAGTTTTCGTTTGCTTTTTCTGCTTCTCGGGTCTTCTTCTCAGTTTCTTGGGCGTAGAATGTCCGTCGACCGATCACCACAAAAAACCTGAGCCCCTCGCACAAGTCGTTTAACTTGGTCATCCGTGGGTTGCATAACTCGACCAAATTTTATTTCGGTTTAATTTATTTCAAATAGAATTTCAAAAGGCCAACTTGGCCAAATCGCCAGCCAGCCTTGCGCTGCGGCGTGTGAACCTCATCGCTCTGATTTTGGTGGCTGAGACCCATTTGCCCGGCTTGCCGCTGTTTTTTGGAAGTGCAATTTACTCAGCCCATCAATCATGGGCATTTGGCCCCTGGGCTCCGTCCATCTTCCGTTTTGGCGCACTTCTGGTTCCGTCGTCAGCTCGTCTCGTCATCGTCGTTGGCAAATTGGCTCAATTTGAGTGATTTATCAGATGATCTTCAATCATCCGAGACCGACTTAAAGATCTTCAAATGCTTGGCGTCTTTGGACTCTAAGAAGTTTGCAATTCTCTCTTCTTTCTTGATGATCTTCAAATCTTCAAATGCTTGGCTTCTGTGAACTCTAAAAAGTTTGCAATTTTCTCTTGAACTTCCGTTTTGAAATTCCCCTTTATCCTTAACTGCTGCGATTCGAATGGTTTCCTTGACTTCTTCCGAGATTCTTGGCAAGCCAACTTTCGCTTTTACAAGCGGCCAGGCGAGTCTCCCAGAGCGAAAACGGGTTCCAGCCACATTACATAATTTCCTCGTTGATTCTGTCCAACTGGTTTTTTGTCGTTTCGATTTCGTCGGCCTGTGACCCTCAGACCAGAGCAGCGGACCAGCAGAAGGTGCAAGGATTTCAATGGCAGGCCGGCCACGCCAGGCAAATGGTGGCCATAAATTTTACACCCGAAACTGGTTAATTCGAAGCCGCTGCAGTGTCCTTGATGCGGTATATTAAGCTGGTATTTCTGGCGGGGGGCTCAAACCCGTTTCATTGACCACTTAAGTTGGCGTTTTGTTTCAACGAAATTTCATAGCTGCTTAATGAAATACGAAAAGGCCAATTAAATATTTCTGTGTGAATTAAAAAGATGCCGTTAGCGAACGTTTAGCGTTCTAAGCAATTGCTCATTGCTGGCGGGCATCTTTCCTTGAGGAGGAAGTTGGAGACTTCCTGAAACGAATTGGGCTGGCAGGCGATCCATTCTACTTGCTGCCTCGTAAATTTACATAAATTTCGGCCAACTTGACAGCGCACAAAAAGCAAAGCAACACTCGAAATTTATCTGTAGACATTTTCTGGCTTACTACCTGTTTTTTGTTTGCTGCCCGGGCTCCCAGAACCTCGCCACCACATAAAGGACAAATTTGCATAAATCATAAGCACTATTAACTAAAATCGCGAGATTCCAGTTTTTCGGTTTTCAAGTTTTCGTTGGGCTTTTGTGGCTTGTTGGTTGACTGGAAATTTATGGCGCTTCTTAGATCCGCCAAATTAAAATAAACCTACACGAAGAACCACAGACAAGACGCCCGCCCTTATAAATATTCAAAGTGAGTTGGGCCGAGGCGCAGGCGCAGACGTCAGTGCTTGATTTCAATTTTGATAGCTCGTGCGTGAGGGCATTTAATTAGGGGGATTAAGACGGGCCGACCCGAAGACCGATCTGTAAATGTGCCTCTGGAAAGATTCGCAGATATCAGGAGGCAGAGCGGATGCTCTCCAGTCGGGGTTATTGGACTCTCAATGCCCATCGAGGGATTGAGTGTCTGGCATACAAATTGCCTCAAATGAAAGTAAGCGGGAATTTTTTTCGCTTGTTACTCTCAAGATCTGCCAACTGACAGCCTCCAAGGGGCGATCTTAAGTTGAGATGGGGGGAAAGTTTCCGAAAAGGCTGAGGTTCTATTTATAGAACAATTGTACAGGTTTTGGGAAAAATCGAAAGGTCTGTAGTTAATATATTTCGGGTTTCAGAAGATCAGAGAGCTCTGAATACTTTCAATTTATCTAATTCTAGAAGAGCATCACTTAAAAATATATTCGATATCATTTACTATGTGGTAACTTTAAAAAGATCAATGAAGAATGCTTTCTATCTATAGAGATCTTTTCAGCTTCCTTATTATGGAGTCTTTCTATATTATTTATACATCCGATCAAGAATAAAAGATCATATAGATCACATTTCGAATTATATGATTTTCCGAATAAATAATAAGTTAGGAATTCCAGAGAACAATCATCTTTTATCTTTCAACAACATAAATCCAAATACCAGTTGCCCAGATTCTTCTGGTAGCTAATTTAAATGTCACGGCTGATAAACCTCGAAGACCATTTGAAGTATAGACCCATTAACAGTTCTACCTTTCAAAACTAATCATTGAGAGCAAAATATTGAGCAGTTTCTTTAATCTGTTGGAATCTGATTAAGTTCGCTTCCATAAGCTCCGATCTTTCTGTATGATATCGATGGTCAGGCAGTCGCTTAAATGCCTCCCCAGTTGTCATTGGAAGCATTCCACATCCGATTAAAACAAGAATTCTTTACTTCCCCTTCGCTGGCCATATTTCAAGTGAGGTTATGTTGAATTGGAATTTAACCTGTTTCGTCGACTGATCGTCCCTGCTGATAAGAAAGAGTTTATCGAAAAAAAACTTCGTAAGTCTAAAAACAAATTTTATTTCCGCACCTCGACAAATTAAAATAACACCGACGGACAGACAGACGGACAGACAGATGGGGCAAATATGAAGGAGACTTCTATTTAGAGAGATCATCATAATCGAGTGTGTTAAACGAATAGAAAAATCTGGTTGGACGGGGCACCGAACCACGAATTCTATTTTATTGGCACATGTCATGGACATCGGCTGCGTTAATTTTTGACCAGTTTTCGTAATTAGTTAACTTTTCCAACTGCGTTGATCTCTTGAAAGCCTTCCCGGCCTCACAAGCGTGGGTAACGGCGTCCTTCGCCGTCATCGCTTCACGCGATTAAATAATCGATACCCGCCACGTTGCACAAAATTCTGCAATCGCCGATGACTGGCTCCGGCGAATTTGCCTCAATGACAGCGCAGGAAACGCCAAAGACACCAAAAGTCATTGCCCACAGCAAGTGGCTGGGTGAACTGTCGATCCCTCGAAGTCTCAGCCGGCTGAGGCCATTAAAAGAACAATTAAATCGCTAGAAGTGCAGTGGCGCTGGCGGTCATTGCAAAAGCCATTCGAGATCATCTCGGGGTGACTTCCTCGAGTCAAATGTTTATGTTTTCCATAATTGAGCGACGCGTCGTCGCCGTTGACACACTGAGAGCGGCTAAGGCCGCCGCACAATTAAATTGCTGGCCGAAAGTGTTTACAGTTGGCCAACCGGGAGAGTGGCAAATTGAGGAAGATCGCGGATCGATTAGCACCTCTTGCGAAAAATCC
Organism: Lissocephala sabroskyi; assembly: GCA_037075105.1. NCBI lineage: Eukaryota > Metazoa > Arthropoda > Insecta > Diptera > Drosophilidae > Lissocephala > Lissocephala sabroskyi. Next base: position 6,037 of record JBAMCP010002373.1, on the reverse strand, counting down.
CTCCCGCCCTCTGCATTGACAGTGGGCGGTGGTTGGGCACGTGGGCACAAAGATTACCGAGTTATTAAGGTTTTTCGTGACTTTGGCTGCAATGCATAAATGCAAGTTATTAAATTAAGCGATTTAAAGCCAGCGACTTTTCGTACAATTGAACAAATGGAAATGCTGATGATGAAGACCACGACAGCGCCAAGCCAGCGACACATTGACGATGACAGTGGCCAAAAGCGACACCTAAACTTGTTTCGGCCCCGCGTCTGTTAGCCAGGCCGGCGGCGGCGGCAGAGGCAGCGGATCCGCTGTTGGGGCAGCTTCTTCATTTTTAATAAAATCAAAATGTGTACGGGCGAGCAAGCCCGTCCACAGTTGTGGCTGCCGCTGCCGCTGGCTGTGTGGTTTTATTGACAGCGCATTTTGCGTTTAAAGGTCATTTGGTTATTGGTGCTGATGATGAGGCAGCTACACGGCTGATCATGCTGCCCACAATCTTGCGCCTATCGGAGCGGCCTCAAATCCAAAGTTGGCCGGCCCAATTTCTGTGGATGCGAATTTGAAGTTGGCCCTGGCGATCGATGGCCAGAATTACAACATGACCGGCGCTAGGGAGTTCCATTCACAAATTAACGGTTGCATGTTCAAACACTTAGCACTCGAAATTGGCAAGAAGAGAAGCTCAAGCTCAAGTGTCATCATCGCTGGACCGGAGGACGGACAAGTGGGATTTGGTCAGCACTTGAAATGAAGACAACTAATTGATTTTTTGTCTGAAAAAATACCAACAGAGATAACCGAAAGTCACCATGCAACGCAGAGACAATCGAATGCTCTTCTTAAAGGCTGAAAAGAGTGGCACCCAAAGAAGGAGAAGGAGAAGAAGAAGAATCAGTCAAAAGTCAGTTTGAGGTCTACAGAAATCTGTACAAAGATAAGTTTATTGCATGATCGGATCTATAGAAATCTATGAATTAAAGGAGCTACAATTGAAGCTCAAGCTTAACATAAGTAGAGATCAGAGTCGAGCTTATGGGTTCCTGAAATTGTACATTCATTTTCCGAAGGTATATACTTCGATTTGAGGTGACGGGGATATATGGGAAATATTTGGAAAGAATCAGCAATAGAAGAATTGAGGAATTATACGATTCTCATATTCTCATCTCTTGAAGAATCCATAGAGAGCAGGAGATAATGATCTCAGGTTAACAGATCGGAGGTAAAATTTTACTCTGTATTATCTGCTTGTACTTTTCTAAAGTCCAGCATATCTCAGTCGATCTTGAACCTTTATAAATGTACACTGAACAGATCTTACACAAATAGCCGATAGTCTTATTCTAGAGCTCGTCTTTTCCTGCTTTGGATTCCCTTCTTTCCAGCTTTCTTAAGCCTTCGCAAATCTTCACCCAAAAAGGGTGTTTGAAAGCTTCAATGAATTCTTCCTTTAAAGATCTTCTCGCCCTGCTTTGGATTCCCATCCTTCTAGCTTTCTGAAGCCTTCGATAATCTGCACTCAAAAAGGGTATTCAATAATCCCTGTTCTGCGGGTAGAGAGGGCCTGGTAAATTTATATACAAATATTATTTTGGAAGTAGTTTGGGGGGCTTTTGTTTCAACGCGTGCGTTTATGTTACTGTCGGCTGTTAAATCAGCAACATCGCCAACAACGACAACTTTGCCATCAAGAGCAACAACTTGTACGCGGGGCTTTGGGCCAAGATTCGTCTTCACGACAGACAGACAGACTGGACAGCCAGTGGGCGCTGTGAACTGGTTGGTCAGCCCCAGAGAGACGACGTCAACAGCGCAGCTGGCAGCGCCATCGACAGCGGCAGCAACAAGATCTTCGTCGCATCTGCCGGGCGGCGAAGTTAACAGTTGTCGCCCGAGCGGGCGATCGAGGCTGAGACAGAGATCGAGGCAGCGGTCGACGGCAGAGCAGACGCCCCGCCGAGTATATATAGAAAATCTATAAGATTTGGTGGCTTAGTTGGTATCCCACACTCGACCTAGAAGTTTGACCAACAAACAAAACTTGGCATCGATCAAATTCAATTGAGCATTGAATTTTGATACGATCGGTCGCGCCCGCCTCACCGCTCAAGGATTACCCAAGGATTATAAAACTACACGAACTTTTCAGCATTCGAATCTACAACTGCCGTCTTGTAGCAGTGCCCCAAAAAAGTGTCCCAATATGGTAAATACCCACCCAATTCAAGGAACTCCCTAAGTTTCCCGGAATACCAAAAACTGTGCAGTGAAGTGCCCAGCAAAGACAAACAGTGAGGGCCTCGTTTTGAAGAGCCAATTAAGTTTAGTCTTCGTCGGCAGTTGGCAGTTGTCAGTTGTCAGTTTTGAATTTGCCTATTTGCATTTTACATTTTACGAGACTCGGGAAGCGCCGACGGCCCTCGGAGCACAGCCCGCCGCCCGCCAGTGACATTTAAACCACAAATAGAGATTTTGATTTACGCTTCGTGGCCGCAGAAAATTGTGCAAGTGTCTTTCGGTTGCCCATCAGTTGGTCAAACAAGTGCAGCTCGCTCGACTGCTCGCCGAGATCACGCATACGTCCCGCTGTCCGAGACGGGCTTCTGCATTTCTGCGGCTGTCCGCTGTCCGTCAACTATTTGCATATTAAGTCATTAACAAGTAGAGGGGCAGTTTTGGTAATCGTTTGTCGTTTTTTTTTTCTATGTCAGCGTGCAAATCGAAATCGAAACTTGTTTGCCAGCAGGCGGCAGAATTTTCTATATATTCCATTAGCTGACATTTAAGATGGCATATTTAGGCAAGTGGCCAGTAAATCAGCTTTAAAGACGACCCATGCGCGAGTTTCTGACAGTGGCTACTTCACAAGTTCGTTGCCTAAGTCATTTGTTTCTTGTATTCATTCATTCGAAGGACACACGGCCACGCCCCTTAAGCATCTGTTTTTAATTGGGCTATCATGGCGCGTCCTTCGCGCGCCGATGATCGACGGCCCGAAGCCAATCAATTAGTCTATAAATTAACATAAGCACCGATCAAGTCCAAAATTTAACGGACACGACCGAAAAAAACGGGTTTGCTGCAAACATTTTTGGCCAGTTGACAAAAGACGAGCGCAGAACCTTTCACTTTCGGTCCACCCCACCAAAATCGAACAAAGCGCCCACGAAAATTCCGAAATAAATTTTTTAGAATCTTTTTAGACACCAGAAAAAAAAACAAGTTAATATGCCGAAAAGTTCAGGTTCATTAGCATAAATTATTTTATGCCATTTCATTTACATACAAAAATGTCGGAAAAAATAAAGAATTCGCATAGTCGGAGGTTCTTCAAACCTCCCCACACCACTCACTCACACACACACACACACTATAGATTTATAATAATCAAACAGATTTGGCTATAAATGGCACTCGAGGCGTGTTTAGAGGCTTCGTTGGTGCGTGGCAACTAACGAGTTTGGCGATTCTCACTTTTTTAATGCGCCGACATGATTACGATTATATAATCCGTGTTTCGGAGGCTCTAGAACCACCAAGAGGTGGCCTAAGGTGGCTCGAAGTGGCTCCGGGAGCCGGTTTGTTTCGTAATGAGTTATTTTTACGAAGATTTGGGGGGATGATCGTTAATCGATCATCGCGTCAACCACTTTCGTTGACGACACTGGACCGAGATGACCTTGACGATATTCAAATCAGACGCATCAAATGCAAAAGATTAAACACAAAATCCGTTGACAGCGGAAGCCACAGCCCGACAAAGACAATTTTAAAATTCATGAACGATAAGATTTCATCTCCCGCTGATCACACATCAGAGTTCGCCATAATCCAAAAAACCCACTTTACTATCCATTGATTCAAAGGCAACGACGGCCCTGCCAGAAACTCAGCACCTGGCGGCCTGGCGGAGGGGCCACCGTGACCTAGAGACGCTGTCAAAGTTGAATGTCTTCCACTTTACGCATTAGCATTTGTTTGGCTGAGTTTCATAGCGCTTTGCAGTCGTTTGTCTATTGGGACTGTGGCTAATTTAAATGGCTTCGGAGCGCCCTCCTAAACTGCCTGAACTTTACCCAAAGTGGGCCCAGTTTGCCGCTCCATCGAGAGCGTGAAAAGGGGATTAGCGGCTAAGCAAATAGCAGCAATCAAATTGATCTTCCACCAGATCTCGTGGGAATATGTTCTGAAGGTTTCACCCATCACTTCGATTTATTTATTCATTGGAGTTTTCTCAATTTCCTTTACAGAGAAGTGCGCTTTTTGTTCTGGCGCTTTGCGTCGTTGCGGTGTCCACCGCCTCAGCTGATCAGCATGTGGTAAGTAAACGCGAGGGAGAGCTGAATGATCGCAGGGGATCGCGGATCTTAACCGAATTGTTTCTTGACTTCCAGCGTAAGGCCCGTGCTGCCGAGGGTTATTTCTACCCCACACCTAAAGTGCCATTTGAGTTGCCCCCACGCACAACTCAGCCACCAGCTACCAGGCCACCAACCCGGCCACCCACTCAGCCGCCAACGCGCCCACCGACCACCCGGCCACCGGCAACCTACCTGCCGCCCACCAACAAGCCCCAGACGCCAGCGACTACCCGCAAGATCGTCACCCAGCCCCCAACCACTCGCAGGATTGTGACTCAGCCACCCACCACCCGTCCACCAACCACCCGCCCACCAGCAACCTACTTGCCACCCACCAACAAGCCTCAGACTCCTGCTACCACCCGCAAGATTGTGACGCAGCCACCAACCACCCGCAAGATCGTTACCAAGCCACCCACCACTCGCCCACCAGCAACCTACCTGCCACCCACCAACAAGCCCCAGACTCCTGCCACCACCCGCAAGATCGTCACCCAGCCACCAACCACCCGCAGGATCGTGACTCAGCCACCAACCACCCGTCCACCAACCACTCGCCCACCAGCAACGTATCTGCCACCCACCAATAAGCCACAGACTCCTGCCACCACCCGCAAGATCGTCACCCAGCCACCAACCACCCGCAAGATCACCACGCCAGCTCCCACTCGTCCACGTACCACCCCAGGACCAACTTACTTGCCACCCACCAACAAGCCCCAACCTCCTGTTACCACCCGCAAGGTCGTGACTCAGCCACCAACCACCCGCAAGATCGTTACCCAGCCACCAACCACTCGTCCACCAACCACCCGTCCTCCAGCAACCTACCTGCCACCCACCAACAAGCCCCAGACTCCCGCTACCACCCGCAAGATCGTGACGCAGCCACCAACCACCCGCAAGATAGTGACCCAGCCACCAACCACCCGTAAGATCGTCACGCAGCCACCAACCACCCGTAAGATCACCACTCCTGGACCAACTTATCTGCCACCCACCAACAAGCCCCAGACTCCTGCCACCACCCGCAAGATCGTCACCCAGCCACCAACCACCCGCAAGATCGTCACCCAGCCCCCAACCACCCGTAAGATCGTTACCCAGCCACCCACTACCCGCCCACCAACCACCCGCCCACCAGCAACTTATCTGCCACCCACCAACAAGCCCCAGACTCCTGCCACCACCCGCAAGATCGTGACGCAGCCACCAACCACCCGCAAGATCGTGACCCAGCCACCCACTACCCGCCCACCAACCACCCGCCCACCAGCAACTTATCTGCCACCCACCAACAAGCCTCAGACTCCTGCCACCACCCGCAAGGTCGTCACCCAGCCACCAACCACCCGCAAGATCGTCACCCAACCACCAACCACCCGCAAGATCACCACGCCAGCTCCCACTCGTCCACGTACGACTCCAGGACCAACTTACTTGCCACCCACCAACAAGCCCCAGACTCCTGCCACCACCCGCAAGGTTGTTACTCAGCCACCAACCACCCGCAAGATCGTGACGCAGCCACCAACCACCCGCAGGATCGTGACTCAGCCACCAACCACCCGTCCACCAACCACTCGTCCACCAGCAACCTACCTGCCGCCCACCAACAAGCCCCAGACTCCTGCCACCACCCGCAAGATCGTCACCCAGCCACCAACCACCCGCAGGATCGTGAC
>JBAMCP010002372.1:0-12885 GCA_037075105.1 Lissocephala sabroskyi | reverse complement strand
GCCTTACCCCTTCAGAAAAATTAATACCCTTCGTTTTTGCAGACTGCAGCCGCTGGATCATATCAAGGACTATTTCGGAGCCAAGGTGGCCATGTACTTTGCCTGGCTGGGCTTCTACACCCAAATGCTCATACCGATTAGCATCCTCGGGATCCTGTGCTTCACCTACGGCCTCTTTACCCTCTACCGCGACCCCATCAGCCGCGACATTTGCAACACCAACCAAACCACAATAATGTGCCCCCAATGCGACCGCAACTGCGACTACTGGCAGCTCAGCGAGACCTGCTCGTCCTCCCGCTTCAACTATCTGATCGACAACAACATGACCATTGTGTTCGCCATTGGACTGTCGCTCTGGGCGGTGGTCTATTTGGAGCTGTGGAAACGCTACTCGGCCGGGCTGGTGCATCGCTGGGGTCTCACCGGTTTCAATCATCATGTGGAGCATCCGCGGCCCCAGTACTTGGCCAAGTTATTCAGCTCGAAGCGTCTGCAAAGCAAGGAGGAGCGCATTAGTTCGGGGAAATCCTTGCTCGATCCTGAAGTGCCTTTCTGGAGCATGAAGTTCATGGCCAATCTAACCAGCTACAGCATAATGGTGTTGTTTGTGAGTTAACCTTTTCAAAGGCTTAATTAAGTACCCTTAATTTAAATGTTACCCTTTGGCAGATTTGCATATCAGTGATGGCGATTTTTGCCATTATCATTTACCGCATGGCCCAGCGCGCTTCGCACAGCATCTTGGGCAGCGAGGACTCGATGACCTACAAGATCCTCGTCCTGCCCATGACCGCCGGTATCATCGACCTCATCGTCATCTCCGTGCTCGACATACTCTACTCCAAGCTGGCCATCAAGCTGACCGACTACGAGTACTGCCGCACCCAGACGGACTACGACGAGAGCCTCACGATCAAGAACTATGCCTTCCAGTTTGTCAACTACTATTCCTCGCTCTTTTACATAGCCTTTCTCAAGGGTAAATTCGTGGGGTATCCGGCCAAATACAATCGCGTGCTGGGCTTTCGCCAGGAAGAATGCAATCCTGGCGGCTGCCTCATGGAGCTTTGCATGCAGCTCGTGATCATAATGGTGGGCAAGCAGGCGGTGAATGCGATTGTGGAAATGCTTATACCCTATCTGATGCGCACGGCCAGGACCTTCAACCAGAACTACGGCTGGTTCAAGTCCGACAAAAGCGAAGAAGGCCCGGTGCCCTGCAACCAATGGACGGTCGACTACAATCTCAACGCCGTGCCGAATAATTCCCTCTACGAGGAGTTCCTTGAAATGGGTAAACTTAAAGGGAACTCAGTTTTATACCCTTCTAATCTTTCCTTACCCTTGCAGTGATCCAGTTCGGCTTCATCACGCTGTTCAGCACGGCCTTCCCGCTGGCCCCGTTCCTGGCCCTGCTGAATAACGTGCTGGAGGTGCGATTGGATGCCATCAAGATGCTGCGCTTCCTGCGCCGCCCCGTGGCCATGCGGGCCCGCGACATTGGCGTCTGGTACAACATCATGTACATTGTCACCCGCATAGCCGTGGCCTCCAGCGTAAATTACCCTTTGTTTGCGCCTAAATCATTTTTGTTAATGTTTCTTTACCCCCAGGCCATGATCATTGCCTTCAGCACGAATTTGATCCCTAAATTGGTCTACAGCGCTGCGCATCATGAGGACGAGCATTTGGAGAACTATTTGAACTTCACGCTGGCCTATTTCGATACCAAGGACTTCCAGATCCAGCCGCAGCTGGGCGGCAGCCTCTATGCCAATGTCACCGAGTGCCGCTACACTGAGTTCCGCAATCCGCCCGATGCCCTCGACAAGTACAAACGCCCCATGATCTACTGGAAGATCCTGACCGGCCGCCTGGCCTTCATCATCGTCTATCAGGTGGATAAGGCTGAAAATCCTTAAGGATCTATTTACTAAAAAGATTTCTTCCTTTGTAGAACTTTATAAGTTTGCTGCAGGGAGTCTGGCGCTGGGCCGTGCCGGATGTGTCGGGGAAACTGCTGAAAAGGATAAAGAGGGAGAATTTCCTGCTGCGCGAGTTCATCATCAACCGCGAGGACTTCATGAAGAAGGACTCCCCCAGCCCACTGCCTGCCGCCGAGACGGTGGACGCCCCAGCGCGCCTGCGGCAACGCACGCCGCCGCCCAACGGAGGCGACGCCACGTCCTTTGTCTGAGGGGCGGGAGGGCGTGGCCAACAAAAGCATTTTTCGTATTTAGTTTTCTACACTTTCCCAACGACGGCGGTGCAATAATTTGTAAATACGTACGCGCTGATTTTGCTCAACGAATCCTCGCCCCCCCTCCCCGCGCAAATTCCCAGGCCAAAATGCAAAGTGTTCTTTATGGCGGAAATGCCCCCCGCCCCCCTGCCCACTCAATTGTACCTTTGGAACGCGTCGATGTGTGTGTGTGTGTGTTTTTTTTTTTCTTGTGAAATAGGCAACAATCCAAAGTACCTTGTAAGCTAAGTGAACGAAACTAATGGGATTATTTGTTTATTTTTGTTAAGGGAACTTTTTTGAAACATCACCGCGACTCCTTTGGGGAGTCGGCTTTGTCAGCTTTTGAATTGAATTTGGAGTTTGAATTTCGGTTCGCCAGCGACAACAAAACAAACAATTTTTTTACAAAACTAATCAGATTATATATACACCCATATATATATATATATACTATATATTTATACAAATGGCAAATCGGTTGTTAAGATTTTATATACCTAACGGGAGAAATTAAAGAACGCGAGACGCGCGAATTGGGAGCTCGAACGCCAAGCGATCCACGATCCACGCTGACTGTATATATCCGTCTATATATACATAGCCCAAAAATAAACTAACCGCGATATGAAAATGGCAAAATCTCTCAACTTTTATTTCCTTCTCCCAAACCAACTAAAGAGGAGCAAAGAGGAGCAGGGAAGAAGCTACAGAAATTGGGGTAATATCCAGGAACTGGCCGGAATTATCAAGGAATAAAATCCCGAATAATTTTACGGACGATTTCGAGAGAGTTTGGAGGCTTTAGTTTCCCATTAAGATCGTTTTGAATCTCAGTTTAACGATTTGGATTCCTATTATTTGTTTTTTCTCGAATCTTTTAAGGTTTCTTAAGACTTCACTATATGAGCTTCGTTTCCTTTGATTCCTTATCAATATTCCTCGGAGAACTTATGTTGGATCCATTCTTTATAGATTTCCTCAGTGTTCTCTATATAAGTTTAGTTTCCTTTGATTCTTTTGAAACTTCCTCGAGGAATTTAAGCGCCGGAATAACCAAGAAACTAACTAAACTGAGTTGAGATCTCTGTGAATGTGAATTTAAAGGCTTGGATCCTTTCTTTTCCGGACTCTTTAAAGGTTTCCTGAGTCTTCTAAGCTTATAAGTACGTTTTCTTTTCTTCTTCCTCGAGGAACTTAACCGTCGGAATCACCAAGAAACTAAACTGAGTTGAGATCTCTGTGAATACGAATTTAAAGACCTAGATCCATTCTTTTCTGGAACCTTTATAGGCCTTCAAAGTCTTCTCTACATGATTTTAGTTTTCTTTGATTTTTCCAGGAACTTAAGCGCCGGAATCCGCCATCCAAACTTGGGATCCCTCAAGATCTCTTTGAATGTGAATTTAAAGACTTAGATCCCTTCTTTTTTGTAATCTTTAAAGTCTTCTCTATATGATCTTAGTTTCCTTTGATTCTTATTAAGATCGTCGCTTCTTTCTGTCTTAATTTCCTAGCGGGTGTGGGAAATGTCGCAGTTCACTTTCCAGGGCGATAAAAGCTCGCAAATTGGAAGAGGAAATTCGATTATCGCAGGTCAGTTAGAAATTCCCGACGCCCAGCCAATCAATACAAATCGAGAGGAACAAACGATCCGAAACCCAAACCTGCTCTCCAATTAGCCCCACGGAAAGCTCAATTGAAGCAGATCGAGTCCAGCTGTGCGCATGGGGGGTGGGGGATCCGACCGGCTAATCAAATCTCATGTAAATAAATTGAAAGGCAAGCCAGTCGACCAGTCGTGGCCATCGGGGTGTCAATTGTCTTTGGCGCTTAGTGCGATCGCGAGTCTGGCAGGCTTAGTTTCAGATCGGCATCGGAATCTGTTGGGGGCAGCGCGGCGGCTCCGCTTCAATGGGATAGAAGATCTGCAGCTTGAACTTTGATCTAAAAACGAACGCGGCACATTTGCAATTCGTAATGAGCGGGGTAAGTTGGCGGGGGAGGAGGGTAAGTTTCCAGTAATCTCTATTGATGTTCTTTCCGGCAGCTGAAATACCTGAGCGAACTGAGTGCAGTGGAGCGCGAGGAATTCCTCAATTCCTTTGATGTGGTGTTCAGCGATTGCGATGGTATTTATACCCTTACCCCTTACCCCTGCTCACCCGCTGTAGCCAAGCTCTCTGCATCTGTTGCTTATGATCAGTGAAAGTGGAAATATACGAGGGGCTGGACTGATATTAGATGAAGATAAAGTTTTATATTTACTGGCCGCGCGATAAGCCAGTAACTGATCTAGCCTAAGTTAGCGGGGAAGATAAGAGACCCAGGGCAGCTTACAGGAAGCACAGAAAACCCAGAAAAACAACAGTTTCCTTGAAGGTCTCACAGATTTACCCTTACCCTAAAGATTAAAGACCGTTTCAGGGGTCGTTTGATTTAAAAGAGTCCAGAGTTGGGGAAGGAGGCACTGGAACCACAAAGACCCCAAGGAAATCACAGTTCCTTTGAGAGTCTAACAGATTTACGCTTACCCGTTTCAGGGGTCGTTTGGTATACCCTCCGGGATTTTATACCCGGTTCGGCTGGGGCCATTGAGTTCCTCCAGCAGCGAGGCAAGCAGCTGACCTTCGTGACCAACAACAGCATCGTCAGCCTGGACGAGCACCTGCAGAAATTCCAGCAGGCGGGCCTCCAAATCCAAAGGGTAAGTTTCCAAAAACCCAACCCCAGATCCTTGTTTTACCTTCCCGGTTAGCGGCAGATCATCCATCCCGCCCAGACGGTGTGCGACCATCTGAAATCCATCGAGTTCGAAGGACTCATCTACTGCCTGGCCATGGAGCCTTTCAAGCAGCTCCTGCGCGACTCCGGCTTCGAGGTGGCCGAGCAGGCGGACGGCTCGGTCATCGGCAGCATTGCGGACCTCAGGGATGCCATCTACAGCCGCGATCCCATCCGCGCGGTGGTCATCGATGTGGACTTCAATTTGTCGGCTGCCAAACTGATGCGGGCCCATGTCCACCTCAAGGATCCCCAGTGCCTGTTTATAGCCGGCGCGGCGGACGCTTTTATACCTTTTGGAGCGGGCGAAATTATAGGTAAGTCAAAGGTCTCAGGTTTTAAGGCTTTGCTAATTCCGGTGAAATTCTCTGCCAGGTCCTGGGGCCTTTATCGATGTGGTGAGCCGGGCGGCCGGCCGGCAGCCGGTTGTCCTGGGCAAGCCGGGCCAGGAGCTGCGCCAGCTGCTGCGCCAACTCCACGAGGGCATACCCGACCATCGAGTCCTCTTCATTGGCGACAGCCTGGGCAGCGACATCGAGTTCGCCCGCCAGTGCGGCTACCAAACGCTGCTCGTCCTTACCGGCGGCACCACGGCCGCTGATGTCGAGCGTCTCAATCCTGAGCATGCCCAATGGCCGGATTATGTGACCCAATCCCTGGGCGACCTCAAGGATTTGGTGTAACGCGCGACACTATTAATGCTTATACCCTTGACCTAGGGGAACTCTGGGGTACACAATTTTCTACCCTCCTAAGCGCAGGATTTCCATCTGTCCAACTGACCGTCTATCCGAGTCTTCTACTGCCGACAAGGCTTAAAGATCCCTAAGCTTTTCTTACCTTTCCTTTTTTAGGGTATAAAACGTGACATCGGGAACTTCTTAGAATCTCCAGCAATTTGTCCAGCTCTCCGTCTAACTGACCGTCTACTCGACTGTCCGTGAATCCAACTGCCGCCAAGGCCCAAATGTAGCACCTTGAGGGCTTACAATTCAAATTCCTAAAGGGGTAACATTCTTTTTTCAAGCCTTGCTTTTTAGGGTATAAAAGAAGGCACTGGAGAATCGTTGGAAATCTCCATCCCCGTTTCAATCTGTCCGCCTATTAGACTGTCCGTGTGTTCTACGGCCGACGACATTAAAGATTCTTAGGATCCTCGAATTAAAAGGGTAACATTTGTGTAAAGTCTTCCGATTTCTTTATAGCAGATTAAAGTTTATACAAAAGTCGACAAATTCGACTTTTTTAATACAAAAAGAAACTACAAATAATTTTCGCAAGGCAAAGAATTCACAGGGGGCCGAATTCACCCATGCGATTTGTTGATACCGCGAAAGAATTCCACAAGATCTCCAATGCTGTCGACATAGTAATCCGGCAGCAAATCAGGCGCCGTCTCCGCCTGCAGTTGGGCCAACGAACAGCCGCCAGTGAGAACAAGCAAAGTCTGGAAACCACACAGCCTGCCGAAGCGCACATCCTGGGCCAGCATATCGCCCACCATCAGCACGCGGCTGGGTATGTCCACCGCGTAACGCTGGACCAGCAAGTCGCCCAGCTCACGGCCAGGCTTGCCCAAGGTGACGGCCGGCTTGCCGCCATAATCCACAAGGATCTGGCTGAACGGTCCCGGGCCTATGATGTTGACATTCTTGCCCACCGGCAGCATCACATCGGTGGCGCCACACAGCAGCAGGCAGTCCGGCTGCCGCAAATAGACATGGGCCCGTAGGACCTTCGGCGAGGTGAGGTTGAAGTCCACGTCCACAATCACGGCCCGCACGGGCTGGCGGTCAAAGATGTGCTCGGCCAGGGCATGGTAGCTCTCGCCAATGAACTCATTGGGCTAGAAAAAAACAAGGATCAAGTTTGGGTCTTCTAGGAAGTCAGTCTACCAAAAGTTACCCCATCGATCAGCTGGTAGCCGGCCGCCCGCAGGATCTTCTTGAACGGCTCGCTGGCTATGATGTAGATGAGCCCCTCGAACTTGATGCTCTGCAGGTACTCCACCATGGTCTGGGCAGGATGCCAGATGTCCTCCGCGGTCACCTCGGTCATGCCAATGCTGGCGAAGCGCTTCAGGCAAACTTCCATGGTCCGCACGCTGTTGTTGGTCACAAAGGTCAACTGCTTGCCGGCCGCCCGCAAAGCCGCATAGCCGCCCGCGGCATTTGGAATATTATAGTCCATGCTCCAGACCACGCCTGCGGGAAGAGAGCGGAGAAAATCACTGGTCAAGTCAAGGAAGCCAATGATCTCGACTCACCATCAATGTCGCTGAAGACGCGATCGAAGGAGTCGAGGAATCTGCGCCGCTGCTCGCCGCTCAGGCTGAGGAGGTGCTGGGGCCGCGCTACGCTCTGCGGTTGGGGACATGGAATTGTTTTCTATTTCACAGATTAGATTGCCCGCCGCACTCACCATTTTTAGACTTTTACTTTCGCCGCTTATCTTGGGAACTTTACTTGCTCACCCGTTGCCGGTTCTGTCTCAACTGAAATCATCTGCGCGTCCACAGAAACGAACAGCTACCAGAAAGCGACGCTGCCTGCACAGCTGCTGAGCCATCGTTATAATTTCAAAGCAAAATAAACACACGGCCGATAGAAGGGGCCGGGGAGGAGGAGGGGTAGGGGGCGCTCCCGGCTATCGCTTATCTATGAGCGGTCTGCCGCGGCGCGCTCGAGTGTGTGTGTGTGTGTGTGTGAGGCGGTCGATCGGCTTACGCGGAATTCGATATGCGGAAAAAAGTTCTTTCCCCACAAATCGGCTGTGCTGATCTTGTCACTCAGCCAAAAGTACAATTGAGCAGCTGAGATTCCACGAAGTACAGTTGCCTCTACTAAAAGTAGTTAAGAAAATAATTAATTAATTTATCAACTGTTTTTGTATAAATAAACCAGTAATCCAGAATTTAATATGCGGAAAAAACTTCTTGTCTCTCAGCAAAAAGTACAGTTGAGATTCCAAGAAGTACAGTTGCCTCAACTAAAAGTAGTTAAGAAAATACTTTATTAGCTGGCTTACAATTAATTGATCAACTGTTTTAATGTAGTTAGTCCAGAATTTCATATGCGGAAAAGTTCTTCTTCCTCTACAAATCGCTGTGCTGATCTTCGTACAGTTGAGCAGTTAGAGGTACAGTTGCCTCAACTATAAATAGTTAAGAAAATAATTAATTAGCTGGCTAATAGTTAATTTATATACTGTTTTAATATAATTAAAAAAGTTCTTCTTTCTCTACAAATCGCTGTGCTGATCTTCGTACAGTTGAGCAGTTCATCAGTTAAAAGTACAGTTGCCTCAACTAAAAGTAGTTAAGCAAACAATTCATTAGCTGGTTTACAATTAATTTATATGCTTTTTTGAAATATTTAGACCAGCAGTCCAGAATTCGATATACGGAAAAAAGTTCCCCTTCTACAAATCGCTGTGCCGATCTCCGTACAGTTGAGCAGTTAAAAGTACAGTTGCCTCAACTAAAATTAGTACAATAAGCACTTAATTACGTGTCTTACAGTTTATTTAAGAGCCGATTAAATGAAACTGATAAAGTCCAGCACTTCGGTTAATGCTCTTCTATAAATATTCAAGTACAGTTGCATCAAAATATATAAATCCCAGCAGAACAATATTTGATTGTGTTTAAAGCCCTGAAGTTATCGCTCTGAGTATTCCGATTACTTAGAACTTTAAGTCCCTCACTAATCATGAGAACGATAAGAAAATCTTATGACGCTTGAAAGTACAGTTGCGTTCATAGTTCCATAACATTTTCATGATTAGTTACAATCCAAAATATTGAGCATTTTCTTTGTTCCTGAGCTGCTGGCGATCTTAAGCATCTTAATGTTCGGTTTGTGGCGCCTTCACCACTTCGCTGTAGGTGGCCCCGACCTTGTGTTTGGGCTTCCGCAAGGAGCGCTGCAAGCGGAAGAGGCCACTGAATTCGCTGGCCAAAATCTGTTGGTTTTGCGAAGGACGAGACTCGTCGGCATTGCCCGAGGAGGTGGCCGAATTGCTTGGGTTGCCCGAATTGAATATGCCGAAAGTCTGGGTGACGCCACGCTTGCGGGCCTTATGCGGTTTATTGTTCCGCTTGCTGTGCTCGGCCCGCTTGGCGGCAGGTTCCGGTTCGGGGCCTGGCAAAGTGGCTGCCACTGGCTCGCCGTCCACTGGGTTGGGCGGCTTGGCCGGGCTGGACGAGGGATTGAAACGGAAGTTGTGGGCGCTGCCAACGAGAAAAGGAGAATTAGTAAGGAATTCACTTCTAGTTTTCTTTTCCAAACCTCTGCAAAAATGGAATGTCATAGACATTGCGGCCGTAGTACTCGGAGTTCTCGAAACGGTACTTGATGAGGGGCCAGTAGGGCTCGCTGAAGGGGCCCGGGGTGTTCTGGAATTCCCGGGGGGGCTTGGCGGCCTTGGGCTGGGGCAGGTAATGCTGGCGATCATAGCCCCTGAGCTGGCGGATATATTCCTCGCGCTCCTTGCTCAGGCGACGGAGGCGCTGCTCTTCCGTCTCCTCAGACAATTTGTAGTTCGGGTTGACCAACTCGACTCCATAAACCATTGAATCCTTTTGAGGAGAAAGAGAATTAGAAACTGATTCAAAGGGTTAGAAGTTTCTTAGCTTACATTGTGGTCGGCTGTGTCGTCGTCCTGGAAGATGGGAATGTCCTCTTCCTTTAGCTGGGAGTAGTCCGTTTTCCACTTGTGTGGCTTTTGGGCTGCTCGCATTTTAGCTGGATAGAAATCCTTGGCATCGACATTGAGCCCTTTGGCGGAGGCTTCCTTGGCGGCAGCAGCAGAGTCGTTGGCCGGGCCAGCCAAAGGTGGATCAGTGGATTCCTTGACTTCAGTTGGATCATCCTTGCCGGCTTTCATCTGCAGAAACTGCTCGTAGGCTGTCTTCTTTGTTTGCTCCGTCAAGGAGAAAAGTTCTCCAAAAAGCGCCCAGGCGCCTCCGCGGACCAACTCCAAAGGGTTCGCGGGCTTCCTTCCGAAAGGATACAATTGTGTGTCATTGTCGGGCGGCCGCACTCCCCACTCCGCTGCATTCCGCACAAAATTAATCACATATTGTGGACTCGCATCCCTGGCCCTCAGGATCTGGCGCAGGAATGGTGCCAAATGCGGCGGCAAAGGCGTCGCGAAGCTGACCACAGCAGACGGGGCTAGAGGCCGCGGTATTTGGGCCACAGGAGACGGCTCTCGTTTGGCCTTAGCCAGCGCGTTTTTTCGGTTGGGTTTCATTTTGGTTGGCTAAAAAATATAAGCAGTGCTCAGTACAAAATACTGGGAGAAACTGCTGAATTATACAATAAAATTCAAAGCCCACTCACCTGTTTAAATTTTCACTGAAATTCAATTTTGTGGCGGCAGCCAAACTCGCCCACAAGAAAAGCAAAATGGCCGACCGTCAATGCGAGCAGGTGGCGCCATTGCCAGAGTTGCATTTGCGTTATCGATAGCGCGAAATGTCGATAATTGCGCAACCGCCACCGTTTGATTTGCAATAAGAAAACTTTTTTTAGGGGTTTTGTGCGATTAGATCGCTTTTTATTGGGTGTTTTTTTTGGTTTGTTTACTAACAAATTTTTGCGCTGCTTACGTAATTTTGACTGCACTCCAAATAGCGGGTATATGTGTTTTTTTTGGTAGTTTCTTTATGTTTTATGGGTCTTTTTTTTGTGGCTTATTGTTAGTTTTTTTGTGTTTTGTTTTTTTTTGTTTTAGATTCGATTGCAATTAATGGCGCCTCCGCCTGCGCGCACGTCTAGGACTAGGCTCTGGGCTGGGTTCAGGGTCTGTTTCTTCACGAGGCGTAAGTTCGCCTTCGAACCAATCCGAGTCCTGCATCTGCGAAATCCTCCGCTCAACTCTCCTGCGCGGTGCCCGTGCGTGTCTCCGGTTCCGTGCATTGGCCCGGGCTTCCCGGCTTCGAAGCAGCCGACTCAGCAACACGTTCCGTTCCGCCATTCTCCTGGCTACTCGCGCCAAACGCCTCCGCTGAGTTGCTGTCAAATGCACCTCCTCACTCTCCGATTCACTCGAATTCCCATTGTACATCTCCGCAGGCAACTGCCCGCCTGACTGCACAAAGGCCCGAACCACAGCCTGTGCCAATGGCGAATCGTGCGGCACATGCAAGATGCGGGCGTGCGGACCAAACGGATGCACCCTCATTCGCCGTGAGCGCAGCACTCGCCTCAGCCTCTGAGCGGATATCGGCGAAAGTCCTGGCATGGCCCGGCGCCCATTCTGGCGCGGCATTCCAGTTACACTCGACAAGTACTGCATGGCAGACTCCGGAATACCACCAGTTTGTGGGTCCAACATGAAGGCAACGGCCTGGGCATCGGCGCATCTGTACTGCGGCCGACTGGGGGGGGCGTCCATGTCACACATGTCGGTGGGCATTTGGAACGAGGGCGGGCGCGGATGCACCACCAACACTCCCGCGGGGAGGCCTCGGCGGCGGCGCCGACGCCTTCTTGCTGCCGCTGTAACAATCGATTGGCTACATTGGCAGTAAGATTCATCCTCCCTTGGTGCCCGGGGCGGATTTGAGGGTCTTGGAAGGCTCCAGCAGCCGCGAACGGGTCGCACCAACTGGTTTTGTGGCGTCGCCAGCAGATTCTGGATGGCTGTCTCCATATTGGAGGGCCGCCTCTCCTCTTCCCTAATCACAACCCGTGTCTGTCTAGACCGCTGCTTGGGCTGTGGCGGCTGCCTCAGGGCGCGGTCGGTCAGCGCGTCCAGGCTGCATTGGCCAGTTGGGCGGTTGTTCCTATTGGCCTCCTGGTCGCCCGATGGCTGCTCTCCATCCGCTTTGTCTTTATTCTCCTCGTTCCCGGGGAGGGCCTGGGCCAATTGCCTCTGAATCACTCGGCCAACTTGTGTGCGATTCTCGGGTACCAACCTTAACCTTCTTGTACCCTCGTCCTCTGATTCCGTAATGGTGTCAATGGATGGCTTCTTATCAAGGCACTTCTCGCCGGCTCCTTCGTTATCGGAAGGCATGATGTCTTGAAATCAAATCGGAATCGGTCTTGGATATCGAAATTGTTTGATCCTTTCGTGTTTGAAACGACAGCTGGTTGTCAAAAGTTCGACAACTAAAAACACAGAGAAAAACTTTTGAAAAAAAAACACACACTTGAAAAAAAGTTAAGTCAGAACGAACTGAACACTACGAGTAGAAATTGTAAACTGAGAATAAAGCCTGTGAAACTTTCCAACACTCACACCTTTTTTGAAATTTATCGCAGGGCCAGTTAAGTTTCCAAATAATCGGTATCGGATATCGTATTTGAAGTTTTGCTTGTCAACGAAGATAAGTTTTTGACAAAAAAAACACACAAAAAAAAGTTAAGACAAAACGAAGTGAACACTACGAGTAGAAATTGTAAACTGAGGAGAAAGCCTGTGAAACTTTCCAACACTCACATCTTTTTTGAAATTTATCGCACAGTCAGTTAAGTTTTCAAATAATCGGAATCGGAATCGGTATCGGATATCGAAATCGTATTTGAAGTTTTGGTTGTCAACAAAGAAAAGTTTTTGAAAAAACACACACTTGAAAAAAAGTTAAGTCAGAACGAAGTGAACACTACGAGTAGAAATTGTAAACTGAGGAGAAAGCCTGTAAAACTTTCCAACACTCACATCTTTTTTGAAATTTATCGCAGAGCCCGCTAAGTTTCCAAATAATCGGAATCGGAATCGGTATCGGATATCGAAATCGTATTTGAAGTTTTGGTTGTCAACGAAGAAAAGTTTTTGACAAAAAAAACACACAAAAAAAAGTTAAGACAAAACGAAGTGAACACTACGAGTAGAAATTGTAAACT
>JBAMCP010002371.1:0-12902 GCA_037075105.1 Lissocephala sabroskyi | reverse complement strand
ATTTTGATACAAGCCCCAGGTACAGGGTATATCACAGTCGGGCTAGCTCGACTGTTACTTCCTTACTTGTTTTGCTTGTTGTTGCGGTTGGAGTGTCCTGGCTAATGGCCGTGTGCTCTCCACCCCCCTGGCCGTCAGTTCAAGGCTAGCGAAAAGCAACAGTCAACATGCCGTCAATTTCAGGCAGGACCCTGGCCCGGGCCGCTGTCGTAATTAGAAAAGTGCTTGCATGATAACTCAGTTTTTGCCGGGAAAAGCGGGACTGGGAAAGCGAACAACACGAACCTCAAACCCTTTTTCGTGGCATGCATAAAACATTTGACGGTGGCGGGCATTTAAAATCCGTCATTAGAGTGGCGCACAGAAGTTGGAATGATTCCTTCTCGGAATCGAATTAATTCCTCGACTGGGCAAAATCAAAATTCAATCGACCCACCAACCTCGCCCCAGGAAAAAGGCCATCAAAATGTCATTATGTTGCTTGCAACAGATGCCCGAATTTAGGCTAGAAAACTTTCCCAAGGGTGGCAAAAAATTGCATATAACGTGCCCAAAATTAAAGGCCAACGCAGGAAGAAGCGAACAAGTCTAATGACAGCCGCCCGTCATCGCCCCCGAGGCCGGCGACACGCCCAGTCTGCTGGGCGCCCCGTTGCACTTTTGTCGTTGTTTTGCTCTTTCCTCGTATATCATTGACATGCAAATTTCCCCAGCTACGATACACACGCACACCCATGCACACCCACGTCCTTTTTTGGGGCCGGCTTTCTCTGGCGCTGGTGCATCTCGCTGGGCGCTCATTTGCATTATCGCATCTAATCATTGTCATCATCAAACAATGTTGCTCGTTAGTTTCACTGCCCGGCCAACACCGGGGGCGAGGGCATTTAAATTTGGTTAATGCTCAGTTGAACGGGCCAGCGACTGCGGGGCTGACAGGGCGAGGATAATGGGTTGTTGGCCATATCGATTCAGCGAGCGAGAAATCGGCGGATCAGAGGTCGAGAGCCGAGCAGCCCTCGGGGGCAAATTGCAGGGTTTTATCGTTAAAAGCGATTTCAGTTTGGCAGTTGTAATTTATTTTTGCGGCCTTACAAAGGCAGTACAATATTATTTATTGGCTGGAAAGGGTTTCCAGATCCCAAACATAAGGAAGAGTGGAATTTCTTTAACTGTTTTAAGACCTCCAAAGATCTATTCACTTCCCTAAATCGTTTTTTACTTTTCACGGGACCCATTTGCTTTTTAAAGATCTCTTTTTCTTTGTTTAAATCCTCAAATTTAAAGCCCTCAATTAACCCAATTCGCTGGGATTGTGAGTATTCCATTTTTCTTCTTTTGTCGTTGCCGTTTAACGATTTTTTCCTCGGTCCGCTCGCCTTTTATTGACAGCTCCGGCAAATGCAATTAGATTGTACTTTATTAGCCAAACCAGCAGCGATTTATTGCCAATTATTCAAAGTAACTTTCGCTCCTGCCGGCTGCTGATTTGCATACTCAACGTTTGTCGTCGTCGATTCACCTCACCAGCCAAATGATTCAATCACACACACACGGACGACAGTTGCGATTTTTTTCATATGCCCAGAGGACGAGGCAGGAGGATGAGAAGGAGTCGCTGAGTCCGAGCTGCCAGCCTCGAGCTGCTCGTCTAATTTACATGCACGAGCGCCGGCAATGGGAAAATATTTATGCACAATTAAATCAAGTAAAGGAAGGAATAAATTTTGAAGCCGTGCAGTGCATGACAAAATGGCGACTCACACACACACACACGGACCAGAGGGACACTTAACCCAGCGAGCATTTCGGTTGGGTGGAGCACATTAAAGCCAAAGTCCTCGGCCAGCTGTGTGTGTGTGCAGCAAATGAACAATGACAGCAAACGCGCATAAAAATTCAACGCAATTGACCCAGTTTATGTGACTGCCCCTCCGTCCGTCTCTCTGGGGATTTGGAGTGTGTGTTCGTGGCAGTTTTCTTGGCTTATGCTGTGCATAAAAATGCTCCCTCATTTGGGCCAACTGATTTGCGGTTCTGTTTTTCCCCCAAAGCTTAATGACCCACACACGGTGGCTCTGTGTGTGTGTGTGTTGGTCTAACTAATTAAGTGACACTGATTTCTCACTTTGTTTTTCCGCTTGTCGTCGGTTCTTTTTGTCCTTGCGGACTCCTCGCAAGGCGACCGAAAATTCGTTTAAATTTTGTCGCCAAGAGGCAGTAAATCAAGGATTTTAGCTGCATTGAAAATCCATAACTGTAAATCAAAATTAGCCCCTAAAAATTGACAAATTCGAGCCGAAATTTGTTTATCCTGTTTTCCAGTCGACTGGCGCTGGGAATTTCTACAAAATTTCCACAAATTTCCATAGAATTTCCAATTTATCTGTCTCTTTTCGTTTGTTGTTTATTGTTAGCTAGCCTGGAGAAGGAGGAGGCGGTTGGGCTGTGGAAATGTAATTTACATTAAACGCACACCGCATTTTGTGGAAATGCGGAAAATGAGTGAACGTGCGGTTTGAAAATAAATAACAAATTTTATTTGTTGAGGTTTCCCTCGCCCCCAAAACTAATGGAAAATTGCGCAAGTTCATTAACGAGATACACATTTTTTTCCTCTCGATTCTCGAATTTAAACGCCGGCTCATCAAATATTTAAAACCCAAAAATCGCATGAGGGCAGATGAATAAAAATTTCATAGCCCAGAAATGTTAAATTGAATTTAAAAAAAAAAAAAGAATGCAAATTTTATTTGTAATTTTTAATTAAATGCATTGCCGGCCGAATGAAATACAATTGGAAATTCTGCCTACCCCTCGCCCTTTCCCCGCTTTCCCTGCATACTAAAATCTGCATAATTTGATGACCTGGAGGCGATGATTTGTGCGGCCAGGCGAGTTATTTCGGTTAGTTTGTCACTCAATCGGTTTGTCCAGCTGCCCAACCGTCCAACTGCCCTTGGTAATATACCGAATATTATGGAAATTTTAATGGCAAAATTATAATCACCAGTTGCCTGCCAGTCTCACTGACTCCACTTCGATTTGAAGTCAGCCGAAGCCTGGGAAGTTTTAAATGTTTTGTCACATTGCCGACGTCATGCAAACCTCAATTAAGCTGTCCTGGCCACGCCCACAAAGTGTTCGCTCTGCTTACATTACAAAAATGGCCAGCCGCAAACCCCAATCCATATTTCAGTCTAGTCCTGCTCTTTGGCATATTGACAAGCGCATAATTAACACTATTATCGCACACACACACACACACGCACACCCATTCCAAGTTGGATATTTTGTTGGCCATTAAATTTTTGCGGCCTCGACCCGCCCCGCATGGCCATCAACTGCTGCGGTCGGCTAGTCATCTGCGTGTCCCGTCGACCGCAGGACATAAGTTTTGATTACGTGTCTGTCCGGCGTGTCTGGGCCATCTAAGCCCTCGGCTGGTGTGTGTGTACTTTGGTCTCTGATATCCGTGTTGATTGCATTGCGTAATCCTGGGCTACAAATTGTTATTGCCTGGATGGAGGATTCGGTCGTGGGTATTGAATATTTGGCGGTGGAACCAATTGGGCCCACGTTAGTGGCTCTCAAGTTTTATGGGCCAACTTCCTCAAATTGAATAAGTAAACAAACGGAATAGAACAATTGAATGGAGAGGGAGGAAGCTTCCTTTCTCTGTTGGGAAACTAAAACTAATTTGAGCAAATCACAGCGACTGATTTAACATTTCCTACTTTCAAATGAAAGTTGCAACACCAACAAAGCCGCCGGCAACAATTACAACTGTTGGCAATCAGCGGCGTTTTCTTTTCAATTCGTTTGCTCGGTTCGTTGACTTTTCTTGCGTTTGCTACGCTTTTTCTGTGTTTCATTAATTTTTTTGGTGTTTTACTTTTAAAAAATCATCTAAATTGCAAGCGTTTCCATGTGGCAAGTGGCGTTAATTTCAGTGGTTTACCCACGCAACCGCGAAGCGGAAGAGCTTAAATAATTTTGACAATTTTTAAAATTAAATTCAATTATTTATAAAATCTTTTTTCTCTCTCTTTTCGTTTTAGGTAAGTTCAAAGTTGACGCTAGAAAATGCCAGCCCCATAAATTTTGTGAGTGAGTAAAAAAAGCCACCGGAAATGCCTTCGTAGGGAAACCGCACAACCCTTTAATCGTCCTGGGTTGGTGGGGGAGTTGGGCGCCCGAACACGGAAACTCCATCCGATGCGGGGGGTTGGTTATTTAAAAATTGAAAACTAAAATTCCCTCGCATGCGGCAATTTTAAATTCTTAATGCCAAACGACCCTCGAAAAATAACTCGCCACACAATGTAAACTTTTATTCCGGCCACGGACGGACTTTGGACGGCGGACAGACGATTGCGTGGTTAGGGAATCGCAGTTTCAAATTAAATAGTAAAAGCTTTTAGGGTTTGCCTTGCGTTATTTCGTGTGCGATTTGTGGTGCCCCAAATGAAACCTTACTGAAGTTTTGTTGAGACCCCCAAGGATGGCGGGCGTTGTTCAAATTCCCCGTGTAATCGATGAGCGATTGATTGGCTGGCGGGCTCACATTAATGTCAACCACGGCAGCAAGGATATGAATCAAGCCGCATGAAAGGACTGCCAGCTGGCGGCGAATGGCGTTGATTGAGCCAGCGCACTTTTCGTTTACCGGGGCAAAAACTATTCATAAATAAGCAAAGCGGAAGCGGAACTAAAGCGCCAAGGACACGCAGGAAATGATGGAAAGCTTTGTCAGTGTCCCCGTCGCATGCACAAACCAGAAGGTGAAAATATTAAAAACAATTTAGGGCCACCCGCGCGCCCCCGGGCAGGTGAAAATGTCAACGACCAACGAACGCATTTGCATAAATTTCGAGAGGGTGGGCGACTCCTTGGCCACTGGGGGGCGGGTAAGTGCCAACGTTGATGGCATTGCCTGGTGGCAAACTTGACGCTGATGATTTACACTTCGCCTTCTTCCGAGCGGAGAGGGCCGTTGCCTTGCCAGCCGCCTGCCGCCTTGGTTATTGTTAACTTCTGTTTAACTTTTCATAAACTTCTTGTTAGTGGCGGCGGGCCACGCCCCCCTTGGCACCTGCCGTCACCTGCTGTGATGTTTTTATTTTTTCCTATATTTCTTGCCGGCTGGGGGTGTTGTTTTTTATTAACCACATTAGTTGATTTTTGTCACGCGAAACTTTGCCCGCCAGACGACTGAAAGGCAACTGATTTATGGAAATTTGCTCACTAAAAGCCCCCGGAAAGGTGCCCGAGAGCATTGCAAGCGGCCAGAGGTCGGGGCCGGGGTTGCATTTATTTTTGGGGGTGGGCGCGTTTGCTTCCCTAATTTTTTCGAATATTTTTTGTGGAAAGGAAATTCCTTTTATGAGTGCGTGAGTGGGCATTTTGTAAGGCTAAACGAGGGGCGTGGGGGGCTGGGGTATTTGTGCATTTAGTCATTGGATAATTCGGCCATAAGTGTGCGTGGCTAAGAGGGCGGAAAGAGCCAGAAGGCGGGGGACGTTCATTTGATTAAATTGCCCGAGGGCTTTGCGTTATTTGTTTGGTTTTTGGTATTTGTTTTTTATTTGTTTACCTTGCGTAATTTAGTAAACAATTCATTTGCAAGCAGGTCGCCCGGCTTAAAAAATCTTTCCTAGCCTGTCGTTTCTTTGAGTTCATTTAACTTTATTTACTAAAAAAGACTGCCGGTCGACTCTTTGAGGGCCCGAGTAGTTGGCTTAATAGCCTGGTTAAATGACCACACAGTCTTGTAAACGGCAGACTGCTCTGTTTACCGTTACATGTCTTAAGTGACGCAAGGACGGTGGCTTTAGACAGCGACTAACTGTGGCTCTGGTTATGCTCTTTTTACGGCTAGACAGCCACACACACACGCTCCAAGCGCTGGGTAGCCGTGGCCGGCGATTCACAAAACGTTGCCTACTTTGGCGGGCAAGCGGCGCGACGGGCGCGGGTCCTGCACGAAACGCAGCGGAAATGTGCCGGTGTGTGTGTGTGTGCGTGTGTGTCATTGTTGTGGCGAGCTGTCGGCCTGACGGTTTGTTTTTGTTGCTGTTGGGGCTGCCAGGCCTGTCGCTCGAGCACTTGGCGCTTTTGTTTGCTGATGAAAATCAGGCTATCGATTTTTATTCTTTTCCTTTTTTTTTTCTTCCTCTGCCTGCGCTTTTTTTCCGCAGTCGCCGTGACTGCTACTGTTTGTTTTGCTCCTAACGGTGTGGGTTCTTTAGCCATGCCTTCGACTTGATTTTAAAGTCACCGTCAACCTCTTGAAATTATAATTTTTATTATAAAAGTAGAGCAGAGCGATTTAAATAGAACGGCAATTAAAGCGGACTCAGTAAACTGACTGGCAGCCCCCAAACTGCAGTGGAAAGGCGGGGAAATAAATCGACAGAACAATTTACAAAATTCTCAATTTCTCACTTGCCCTGGCTCGGCAATTATCTCACCCTTTCTTCAGTTCTGTTATTTAAGTTTGCCAATTATAATAGTTGAATTTTGTAAACTTTAAGGCAGCCTTAATTTGTAGGTGGACTTTCCCAAACCCTCAATTATTCAGGGCTAATTTACTGGCCACAATTTGTGTGACTAGCCCCGCCGCTTGCTGTGCTGTTGTCCTTGAGGTTTCCTCGGCCAAATGGTTGGCCATTTGATTGTTTTTCAAATGCCCCCAACAATGGCAATTGACACGCAGCCAATGTCCCGCCCCCCCGTTGCGCGCTGGTGTCATTGAAAGCCGCGTGATTTGTCGGGTCTCCTCCGCTGCCCGCAGGTGTCCCAAATTTACGGGCTTTTTTAGTTTAATTGAAATTACGTGCGTCAGTGCGCAGCGACTGAGGTTTCGTTGTTATTTTTGTTGCTGGCCAAGTTAATTCAATCGGAGTGCCGGCCTAGCCCACCTGGCCAAATATTCTCGCCCCCTAAAAGAATCCCTAAAAAGTATCCAGCGGAAAAACTTTCGCCAGACAAAACAGGCCAACCGAAGGGACCTCCGCCCACCCACACGGCGCGTTAGGGAGAGAAAAAAACTAATTGACTTTCTAATAGTTGAACAAATAGTTTTAATACAAGTCGTTGACTTTGCTCTAACAAATCGTAGAAGGGCAAAAAGAAAGAAATCCTGGCAGCGCAAAGTTTCCGTTTCAAATGCTCTACTCGAATGAGTACGAAAACAATCGGGCATATGGATTCTTATATTTGTTTTGGTAGATAGTTGAGGCCTCGGAAGCCTTGAATGTTAAATGGGAAGGAAATTCGACCTTTTCCACTCCAAACTCCCAACTGTTCTGCTCCTTTAGCTTTGAATTTTAGTGTAGAGTATTTGGTGTTTGCTTGGCGTGTCGCATTTTTTCCCCCGCCGACAATGGCAGAAAAATAAAAAGCAAGAAATCCAGAGAAACCGAAAAGCTTGTCAGACAATAAAAGTTTGTGCAAGGGGGCGTGGCAGGCTTGGGAGTCGGAGGCGGGGCGGCGGCGGCGGCTGTTGTGAAACCAAAGTGTGGAAATCTCTGCGGGTGTCCGGCTGTGCGCGTGTGGGTGGAAGGGGCGGCGAGTGTGTGGGTGTGAAAAGAGATAAAACACAAAAATCTTGGGCAACAAAACTTTTACCCTCACACACACACCCAGGATCTTATGGGTGGAACTGGATAGCCGCTCAAATAGTTTTAATGGCCGTTTTTTCCGGGCTCTGAGGCAGTTCAACTTTTGCCTCGTATTTAAAGACAATGGCCGCGTCGCGAGGTCCTGAAAGGGAGCCTCAATTTGCCTCAATTTGTTATGAGAAATGCAAAGATGGCCAGCCGGCTGGCAATTTTCAAGGCAATTAAATTTGCTTCAAAAGCGACGGCGACGCCGGCCGGAAAAACCATTTCACTTGCATTCGTAAACTTCGAAAATTAACGATTGCAAGTAGACGCGATTCCCGCCAATTAAAAGAAACTCAAACGCGGCCCGTGGCCTTTTTATGGCCCAAACCTTGCCGGCCCAGCCACTTGACTAATTTTCGTGATTGCGCGCATTTATGGCTTCATTTTAACATTTTTATGACCACCCCCCGCCCCCGGCCACTAGCCAAGTCAAACAATTTGTGCGTGGGCTGTAATTTGCAGCGCCCTTTGAACCGCAAATCTCCATTCACCGCAAGCCTCGCGCGCTCCTGGCATTCCGGGCCGTTTGCTTATCGCTCTGGCTGAGTCCTTTGGGCAGCTTGGCAGCAGCGTTTTATTGTTGGTGTTCTTGGGGCCGCTGGTGAAATGGCCATTGCCATATTTTATTTAAATGTCTTGTTCATGGAAATGATGCGGCTTCCTGCCGCCGCCTGCCTTTGCCAACTCTTTGCCGGCTGCCCCTTTGAGTTGGACGGCTGTCTCGCCTGGTGGCTTATATTTCATCGATTTGTTCCCTGTTTAGGCGAATTAAGGTCACATTTTCCGCTGCCGGGCAGCCAACTCAACTGGAAGAAGGCCAACAGCCAGCTGTCAGCAAATGCAGTTCCGTTTCTTAAACACCTTCTAGGCTTGCATTCCCTTCGATTTCTGCTGCGGCTTTTTGTCTTTTTTTGAACCGCTTTGGAGTTTCAAAGAAACTGTCGGTGGCCCTTTGATGGTTGCTGAATGTCTAAAGTGCGTAATGTATAAGTAATGCGAGGGATTAATTCTAATGGGGCGAGGGGGAAGTTTGGAAAGGAAAAACTTTGCTCTTCTGCTGGGCCACACAGAAAAGGACAACGAAAGTTCTACTTTTTTTATGAAGAGGCCGTCGGACAAACAAGCCCAAGAGTCCCATCCCTCTGCCGGCCCGAGAGTCCTGTAATTGCTGATACTCTAAGGGGGCGGTCACTTGAACTGGCGCGCTTTAATTAAATATCAATTACCCCGCCCGGTTACCTCAGCCGGACTGGTGGGTACCACTTCGCTTGCGAGCTGCAAAGCAATCAATTAAGTGTACTTACTGGCCTCCCACCCCCCTTCCCGGCTCATCAACATACCCGGCGAATGGACGAGCGGCTCGATTCTGTCAGCTCGTCAAATTGAAATAAAAACCCCGCTATCGATGGCGGGAGGGACGAGACGAGTGCTGGGCAAATATTTGCAGTCTACTGCTTACAAATTGATTGAGTGTGGCAACTCTAGAGTTTCATTCTTACATCTTTGATGCACTGACGCGCGCGCTTTGAAGTACAGTCTCGTGTTCCATTCCATTTCGTTTCAAATGGCCAGATTATCGGCACACAACTGCCGTGCGTGGCTCATTAAGACTTGTGGACGGCTAAGCGATGTCTGTCCGCCGGCCAGTTCGGCCATTAAAGCAAATTACTTAATGACCACACGCATGTAGGCTTTTTGTTGGCCGTGCCGAATTAGGAGAACTTTGCCTGCTCCACATTAGCCGGTGGCCTGTGTGTGTGGTCAATTTCGTGGAGCTGAGTGGGCACGGATTTTCACTTTTGATGGCTGCCCCCCGTCAGCTTTCATTTGAGTTTTCCTCATAACTTTTTCCTGGTTCGTTTGGCTTTTCTTGACGTGTTGGCGTCGTCGTTGTTGTTTTTTCGGTGATTGCTGTTTGGTTTATTGCTTTTTAATTTAGCTCGTTACTGGTAATTCCATTCAACTTGCACGTGGCCCCGAAAAAAGGCCCCCGAGGCTTTGCCCGGAATATCCTGAATTTTTCGTTAAGAATTTCACCCGAAGCGGGAAGAATTTTCTCGAAAATCCACAAAAATTAAATGGAAATTTCGGCTCCGGGAATTCGAACTTCAACCCCAACCGATGGAATGGAAATCAAAGCCACTTGAAAGTTTGCCTGCCTAAGGATTCATAGGATTGTTTTCGGTTTGTTTTCGTTTCTCGTTACGTTTGTTGTTTGTCGCTTCGTAATTATAAATCAACCCAGCCAGCCGCCCCCAAAACTAATCCACTCAAGCAAAAAATAAGCAGCAACATAAAAGGAACCAACGAGAGAAAAGCGAACCTGAGAACTTTTTCCGTCGCGGCTTTTAGTTGGCCAGGCAACAAGTCAGCCGGCCGGCCACCCGGTTGAAGGGCTGGGGGGCAAAATTATGTGGGTTGACTCACTTTCACTGCGAGGACGACGACGGTGGATAACCTGGCCTGGCCCCGGCCCCCCTGTTTTCCCTTGTGCATGACATCAGCTATAATTTCCATTACGAGAGTCGAGAGCCCTGAGAGCACTGAAAATTGTACTCCTGGGAGCTTATTAAGTGCGCAGGACCCCCTCAGCGGTGTGTGCAGGAGTAATGTAGTAAAATGTGCAAATGAAATGAAATAAAAACGGCAAATGAACAAGGAGGCCCCTGGCGTCCCCCACCAGCCCCACCGTCGGGTTGGTTAGTTTGTTGTACAGTTGCGCCCCGAATTACCAGGCATGCAAAATGGAATTTCCCAGTGCAGGCCATGAAATTGCCGAGTTCACCTTCTGCTGCCGCTTGTTTTCCATAATTTTCTTTTATTTCATTTCGATTCGTGAGAGAATTTTTCAGGCCGACCGACCGACTTTCCCCCGCAGACGGTAAACTTGTTGCTCTAATTGAGGCCAAGACTACCCGTGAAATTGTAGAGTTGCCAACCACACACACAGACCCCCAAACGGCTTATGTTCGCTGCACTTGACATTTCGGAGCCGTTGGCTTAATTAAAGCAGCTCTGCTCGGTGGGGAGTAATCGGGTGAGGCTCTGTGGGTTTTCACCATAAATTTTCCACCCGATTATGTGACCGAAATGCAAACAAAGAAAAAGCGCCGCAGCCATCAACTATGACAGTTTCGGCTGCCGTCTGTCGACCCATAAAAAAGGCTCGAGGTAATTTCTCGGGCCGGGGGACGGACGTGTGTGCGTTTTTGCGAATTCTCGTAAATTTTGCCCAACAAAGCGAGCTGCGCGCTCTGCCAGCGATTTGCATAAATCACACGGCCAAAAGTGCGAGAGCGCATATAAAAATTATAGTGCCATTAAAAACGAACCGCATCATGTGGCTCCATAAAGCCGAAGGTCTCCCCGGAACCGGGAAGTTTTCGGGATTGTCCACAAAATCAATTTCCCTTTTCTCGGTCAGGACGCAGCCTTGCTTTTCTCCCCCCCTCGCTGCTTGCGTTTCTAGGTCATAACTGCAAAGCCAACAGCTGTTGATAGCCGCCCACTTTAGGGGTGGGCATGCGAAACAAAAAAGAAACTCATTACAAATACAGCGTGAAAAATAATAACACTAAACACTAGAAAGTGCCAATGTCGCGGGCAGGACGAGGCGGGGATAAGCCATAAAAACCTCACAAAGGAGACAGCGAAGCCGCAGTGCTTGCGTCATCGCGCAGTCGTTGCCAACGTCGACGTTGGGGGGCAGAAAGTTTCATAAGTCGCACTCTGAACTTCTCTGTGGCGGTGTCGTGTTGCCGCTGCCACGCCTCCTCAAAGGCGAAGTTGCCTGGGTAACGAAATCAAAGTCCCCGCCTTGGCTGAGGCAGAGGATGGGGGCGTGAAATTACATAATTTTTGAGGGCATCTTTTCTGTACCCCACACACGCCCACATTGTTTTCAATTTGGTTTTAATAACACCAGAAATTGCCCGTCCCCCCGTCCGCCTGGCAACCCTGGTGGGGTTGGTGCGTTTCAGATTTCAGCACTTATTCGGTTTCTGATTATTATTTTATGCTGCACACACACGCAGCCAGCAACTCCCCAGAGTGGCCCCTGCCGACGCCCGAAAGCATGCAACGCTCACTTTGAATTCCTTCGCCTTTATTTTTCCTGATATTGGCAATGCTGCGGTTGTAGGGCCGAATGCCGTTACGTCTCGCGGGCCAACGCCTGCTCGTTCTCGTCTGTGGTTATTATTTTATTTATTTAGCAATCTTTGTTTGTTGCCTTGCCGCTTTCACGTTTCTTTTTATGTTTTGCCAACGTCCTTTTCGGGCGGAGGGCTTCCTATGCTTCCTCTTTTCGTGTTATTGTTTTTACTGCGTTTATTTGCCTGCGCCATTCATCAATAATTCACATTGATTTCCTTTTTTTCTCTGCTGGCTGAATATTTCATGTGATTTCACTCAGATGGCGATGGCGATGACGATACAGATCCTGAACTTTGCTCGGGCCCCCTGAGTCGTTTGCCGGAGAGTTCTCTTTGTTATTTGTTCAAATTGCTGTCGTTGTTAATGGCGAATTCCTTTCAAGCCTTGTTTCTTTTCTTTTCGCTTTTGTTTCCCTTAACCAAGAAAGTTCCCCCAACTAAACTCTTACCGGGCGGCAGGAAGGGCCAGTGAAAAAAAACAACAACAAATATTTTCATAAATAATTTCTTTATTTTCAAATAATTTCAATCACATAGTTTTTTATATTAATTTATTCTATTGAGGAGTAAAATTAATTATATAGTTGGGGAAGGTAAGAGTTTTTTTTTTTACATTTTTTTTCAGCGTAAAAGTATGCAACATTATCTGAACCCGAATAACATTTTCTTTATTTTCAGCAATTCGAATTTCGTAGTGGGGGTAGGCCAGGGTTTGATGTTTTTTGCGCCTAAAAGTATGCAATAAATTTTTAACAAAAAACAACAAACAGTTTATACTCCTGTAGCCTTAATTTTTATTTTTCGCTGAAAGTAATCCTCCCCCCCCCTTGAAAATTATAAAATTACCAAATAAGTCCCCCTACGGAAGATGGTGTGCCAGCGACGTCCCGGGGGCTGGAAAAAAAGAAAAAAAAAAGATAAAATTAATAAAAAAAAACAAAGCAGTTTATACTCCTTTTTCTATATTTCCCTTTTTTTCATATTTTATATTTTATATATTAAAACGATTACCAATAAATCTTAACAATATAAATTAGCTATTTTATGAAAAAGAATAATACTCGCCATCTGTAATCTA